>APFE030396577.1:0-19601 GCA_000404065.3 Pinus taeda | reverse complement strand
AAGAGAAGATCCAACATGCATTAAACTCTTAGCCACCTTATTATTTTGAGATTTTTTATTTTGATTGTCCAGAGTCTCCATTTTTTAGTCTACGTTTCGAGTCTACAAAAAGAATCATCATCATGACTAACGCACAAATAAGAGAAAGGAGAGAAGGAATAAATAAGGGAGGGAATCTAGAAAGGAGAAGGAGAGTCAACCGACAAATCCACATAATGAAGAAAACCCTAGGAAAGAAAAACTATAATAAAGCATGAACACAATATTTAATTTTAATATTAAAAAGTTATTAATTTTTTTGTTAATATTTTTATTTTAATTTTAAATTTCTGTTTCATTATTCCTATCAGAATTATTTAAATTAATAAAAATAACAAATTAAAAATCAATAAAAAATTATCAACAAAAAAATTAATTAATTTTTAATATTAAAATTAGATATTCCATTCATTCTTTGTTATAGTTTTCCTTTCCTAGGGTTTTCTTCATATGTGGATTTGTTGGTAGTCTCTCCTGCTCCTTTCTTGCTTCCCTCCCTTATTTATTCTTTCTTTCCTTTCTCTTCTTTTGCACATTGGTCCTAATGATGAATCTTGCTATAGACTCGAAATGTAGACTGAAAAATGGAGACTATGGAAAATTCGAATAAAAATTCACAAAATTCTCTCCACAATAATCTACAAACTCTCAATTTATTTTTTGGGAGATCAAGAAGTTGCCGATGTAACTCCCCAATAGTTGCACGTGCATTTTCATGAATATTTTTCTTCAAAACAAATGAAGTTATTCCCTAAGTACGATGTCGCATAATGATATTCAACAAGAAATATCGAAACCGAGGATGGCCTCCAAATCTTTGATCATAAAATTTCAATAGATGCAAACCGTATTCATCCATCTCAAAATTTCAAATACGAGGATGCAACCAATCAGAGTCACCTGTAGGGAATAAAGTAGGTAATTCCATATGTAGTAGTCCTTTAGTGTTATATTAAATATCTAGCCAATGTACTTGTTCATAGGATGTGTTATTTGCATTCTTAATAAATCTTGTCATTTGACCAACTTCCCTCAATCCGTTAGGCCAATGAGAAAGAAGGATGATGGGTGACAATGCAAAAAATTAGGCTCGTATGTTTCAATCTCTGTATCCATCCTTGCTATATCATCAATTGTTGGGTGTGGAGCCTGATTATCTTCTGTATTCAAAGGTATCGCCACATTGGACCCCAGTTTGTAATTGGGTGGCAACGCTGCTCGTAAAATATTTGTTGTAGGGGGGGTTTGGGGGATTGGGTGGTGGCAGCGCCACCAAAGCTAAGAACAGATGTAAAATTGCCTTGTAAAATGTTGTAACTTCGTAGTCAATCTGGCCTGTTGATTAGGTGGAGATATGACGGTAGAAGTTATGTTTAATTTAAGGTTGTATGCCCTAGAAGGCAACCCCTCGCTATATATGAGGGAATTGTATTGCATCTATGTATATTTGTATTCTAAGTGAGGAAGAGAGAGGAGATTGAGAGCGAAGAGGGAATTACAACGGATATGCTATAGGTTGTATCTCTTGAGTTTGCTAGATAATATAAAAAGAAGAATTAGCTGTTTCTCTGTGGATGTAGCCCAAGCTGAGTGAACCATGTATGTCTGTGTCTCTCTTGTTTTATGCATTTTCTATGTTTATATCTCCGCAATATTTGATTTGTTCCACTACTATGTAATATATAATTTTCTAACAATCAACATGACTATCAACATATTGTAACCTGCTAGAAACATCAATAGGTGTTTTTGGGAGAGAAACAACTGAATCCATGTCAATTTCCACATCCCTACAGTACTTATCGATTTCAATTTTATAACGCAATGCATCCATAACAAATTGTCTCTTCACATAACATTCATAGTATTCAGATTGAGCACCTTGCCTTCTTATAATAAAAAAATCTAGTTCTTCAACACATAGTGGAAGCTTCTTCACGATTGAAGAAATATCTTGTGGAAAATTTATCATGTGGCTGCTATATTTATATTGACCACAACGAGCATGCGTCACTTTAAACATTGGATTTACCCGTACTATTAACATCTCTTCAACTTCTATCAAAACCATTAGAACCTTAGGTTGTTCACCTGGATCCATGTTGTTAAAGTGAGAAAAGTGATGAACACCTTTTTCACACTTACATCTTTTACAAATGGGCCCCTTGTGCAATCTCACAACTTGTACCAGGATAACATTATTTGCATACATAGAACATATGCATGACAGAAAAATTGTCAACCCTCGAGTGGAAGTTTTTATTGACATCAACCATGCCTTCACTAAAATGATAGGGAGCACTTTGATTTCTCTATGTGACGCCATTCTAGGTTGGCAATGATGTGAAACAACTCGTGCAACTAGAGTATTTGTTTTATCATTTATTTCCATAAGAAAATGGGAAATCATTCTTCTACATTCATTACACCTAAGGAAATTCTATTTCAAAAAAAGAAAATAACCTTTGTAAGAATGAAAATCTACAAAATAAATTCAATTTGTTAATGAAACAAAAATAATTTACATTTTCTTCATGGTTGCATCGTCCATGTCCAAGTAGTGGAAATTATATTGCTTGCGTTGCTTGCAAATTTGTTTGTCAACCGCTATTCAATTGAGGAGTATTCTACCAAAAAATGTCAAGAAATAAATGTGTAAAATAATATATATTTAACATTCAAAGGCACTAAAACTTTCAAAATAAATTTTCATTCAACACCTATGCTTCTAAGAGGAAAATTGTCCTCACATTCTTTCGCTTCAACAATATTCTATCTAAAGACACGTCGATAAATATTGGTTTCAATGTTTCCAACAGACAGGACTAAATTATCAACCATTCTAGGAAGCATATTACTATCACCAAAAAAGTCATATACAACAAGTTTTTTAATGGAATTAGATTCCCTATCTTCCATTTCAACATCTCTTCCACCATTTCCATAGCCCCCAAGGTTCTCATCTCTATCAAGGGTTCATATGTAAACACAATGTTCTAAAACGTAGAACATTTTAGAAAATATATGCAATAACAACAAAATTTTGAGAGAATCAACAACGAAGAAAGAAAACATGCCAACAAAATGTTCTCCTACATAAGGACGAAAATTTCTAAACTTACGATTACTGAAACCATCTATTTCATCATTTCATAAAGTTTGACAAGTTGGTCATCGACACTCACATTTAGAAAGAAATAAAGGTTTGGCTACTTTTGAATCTATATTTTGGTTAGTAATAATTTCAAGACTGTTCTGAAAAAACAATACGGGAAAAAGTACAACAGTAAAAACTTCACTTGAAAAAACAAAAGTGCAAAATAAAAAAACTTGAACTGCTACGAAAAACACATTACATACAAATTCAACAGGTGTAACTATATTAGTAATATAGTTAGTACCATAAAAGAACTGACCCTATTCGCCAACACAATCTCCCAAATTTTCTACCATTCTAGGAAATTGTCCATTCCTATAGTTTTCATCAACTCCCAAAATTGCATTTCTTTCATTTTTTTCATAGAAAATATGACTATTGTTCATATGAAGACTCTCTTTCAAAAAAAAATGTTTCTAAAGAAGATGAGAGTTAGTAAACGTTCAAAAAATATAATTTCATTCACATCATAAACATTCAACAAAATAAACATAAAAAAAAAACTTTGCTACATAAAACCACTCCTCTTTTCATACTTACAATTTACAGGTCCTCCTACTTCATCATTTGCTAAATATATTTTATTTCATTGATACACAACTCTTCTTTGTGCTTTAATGACTTCCTTATTCTACTAATACCACTCACATTAGAATCCTTTTGATCGTTGTCGTGTACGGGAAGAGTGAGTTATTTTCGCACCATTCTTTCCTCTTAGTTCACTCAACATTTCTTGATGACGTCAAAGTTAGTTCAAAACTTGTTTCACAATATCCTTCATGCCTAATTCATACTCTTTAATATTGAAAAAATTATAGACTAACAAAATTCAATAGAATAAAAATTTGAGAAATTATGTTTCCCTTGACAAACTTCAAACAAATGCAAAAAGTATCCCCTTACACATAATTGATACAATAACAACTTCCACTAATTATGGAATCAAGCTAACAAAACCTTTCTTTCCAATAAGTACGAAGAACTTTCATATTTTTACAAATTACAAAAAATAAATAAATACGAACTCCATTCCAAATTTAGCATATGTACATCCTAAGTATAACTTCAAAATGTGAATCCTAATGATGTTAAAAAAATATCAAAAAACACTAAACATACATAGGGTCTACAACCTCAAAGGATAATTCAATGCATCCAAGGGTAGTGCAGATATGTGAACAATACACTTTGCGTTTTCAATAAGCGCAAAAACATTTCCATTTTGAATGACAACATCAAAATCTTCAACTGTTTATAGATATAAGATTGAGGCTACAAATCACATTCAGAATTTAGCATAGCTATTTGCTAAGTATAACTTGAAAATGTGAATTACAATGATCTTCAAAAAAATATTTAAAAACATTAAACATACATAGGGTCTTCAAGGTTATAAAAAAAACATGTTCAGGCCTTGAAGGTTGTTTCAATACATGCATAGGTAGTGCAGCTAGTGCACTAATTGCACTCTACATTTGGAGCTATGTCAACAACACAATTTCCATTTCGAATAAGAGAAGAAACATTTTCATTTTCAATGACATCATCAAAATATCCAACCCATGCTATGAAGCACATTCCAAATTTAGCATAACTATGCCTTGAGTACAACTTCAAAATGTCAATTACGATGGTATTAAAAAAAATATTTAAAAACATTAAACATACATACGGCCTTCAAAAATATAAAAAAAATAAACATGTTCATGCATCAAAGGCTAATTAAATACATCCACAAGTAGTGGAGGTATCTCAACAATAGAATCTTCATTAGGAATAAGCAAGAAAACATTTCCATTTTCAATGAAATCATCAAAATCTTCAATCTTTTGTAGATTGAAGCATGACGCTTCAAGAACAAACAATATGTCAACAATTGTTGTTTTTCACAATGCAGTCACTAAATCATATAACTTAACTACACTTCAGACCAACCTAGGATAAAGAATTTTTCTTGAACTATACACAAAGGTAGGTAACCTACAAATTTACTATTTATATCCATAGAGACCGATTCAAGTAAAAACCATTTGTATCCCTAATCATCTTCAACATTTTCTAGACTTTTATCTTTTGATAGTCGACCAAATTCAAAATCCTCTTTCTCTTCTAGTGACCAAACGGATGTGCGACCATTATTAACAACACAAACAAGTTCATTCCTATATAACCATAATGACAAACAATATATCTCAACAATACGAACAAATAAACAACCCCAATTATTTCTATTCAATTCCAACCAGTAGTTAGTGTAACCATAAGTAGGGTAATCTTCATAATCGCTATCTAGATATGCCTAACAAAAGTTTTCTTTAAGGAAGATAGCCTCCTTTGGTGGCGTTACACCACTGTATGGAAGCCCCGCCCTCTTCCAATTATTGTCAACACTACTGCAAATGAGAAAATGTGAGTCCATGTTTTTAGAAACATGTTTCAAAGATACCTATTCATATTTTCATGGACTGCATTTTTTCAATAAGGAGAAGAATACTCGCTCCCCAATAGTAAGAAATCCAATGTTTCTAAACATATTCGTAAAAGGGTTGACAATCAAACAATTTTTTGTATGCAAATAACTTGTAGGAATGCTAGAAAAAATCATTGATCCCACTGTATATTTAATTCTGTATGCAAAATGAAAAAAGGAAACATGATGGTAAACAAGAGACCACTATTGTTAAGGTATGAACCTATCAAGCAATCATTGGCAAAATGAGTAAGGAAAGAAATAAATCCTAACTCATTTTGACAACATCGATCAAAACTCACAAGGGAAATTGATTTTTCCAAAACAATACACTATTGTCTACAAACCATCTTAAATGTCATCAACACTGACAAAGGACACCAATGAAACAAAATCTCAATAATCTCAAAGGGGAGAAATTTCCAAATAGCAGGATCCATATGAAAAGCAACAACTTTTTCTGGTAACAAAGGAGAACTTCCCTTGCATACTACGAAAGAATAAAAGAAAAAATGTACCAATCACAATAGCAACAACATTCACTCATTATAATAAACACTTACTTCGGATACAAAAAAATACATAGCATTAACAATTTTGACTTTGTCAAATACTCTAATTAATTATAAATTAAAATTATACTTTATATATTAAATTTTAAAATAATTATTACATTATATCTTATATGAACAATACAACTATTGAAATAAAATGTTGCAACATCAAAATAGTTTCATGAAAACCACATGTTGATATTTCATAAAGACATTGCATTTGATGTTAATTGGAGGTCTGTTTCCAAGTCAATCTATATTACTTTTAATTGAAGATATCATTTGTTAAAATTGCATTTAAATAGAAGAAACAAAAAATTATTCTTCTTAAACATGATGATTAAACATACCTAAACCTAATTGGTAATCCATTGTATCTTATGTGAAGAATAAAACTATTGAAATAAAATGTTTCATAATCAAAATAGCTTCATTCGAAACACGTGTTGATATTTCATAAAGACATTGCATTGGATATTAATTTGAGGTACATTTCGAATTCGATTTATATTAATTTTAATCAAGTTAATGTAAATAATTAGAGATGATCCCTTTTTGACATGTTAAGATATATATGCCCTTCTTGATACGTGAAGATTTATAGTCTAATTTTATTTTAGTTTAGTTTTGGAAAGGCTATCTTTGTGGATATATAAATGTTATTGTTACTGATGTATTAAAGCAATATATTTAAAAATTTTGGAAGTTGTGTTTATATATTATTAACAAAAGGTTATAATGTAAAATTATTATTATTATTTACAAGGGAAAATGCTACTATTTTTATTTGTAGAAAAAATAGAGATACATATGTATATGGTGAAGAATTATGTTGGCACTAGGCTTAAAAACGACTATGTTGTATAATATTATATCATTTATTTTCTTATTCAACAAATTATTTGAAATTTTAAAGTAGCTTGTCCAATTCAACTTATATTTTATTTTAAATGTATTTTTTTTAATTATAATAGATATTAATTCTATAAATTTTAATTAACACAAAATATATATTTAAATTAAATATATTATAATAAATAAAGAATAAGGGATGCTATTTTTAGAGTAAATTCCTAAGTAGAGAGGATGGAGCAAACCAGAGGAGTTGGTGACTAGGGTTTCGGGGAGCTTGGTATCGACCATGCCAAACCTGCAACAACAAAGAGAAACAGAGGTTGCACCTTGAGGAAGACTGTGACTGAGCAAAGGATGAGTGACATGATTGGGGAGAGATCCCCTCCTATAGAAACGTAGCAACAGGTGAATCAAGCCAATATGGCGCGACATGTGAGAATGGAGGAAAAGGTAAAGGGATCTCGGGTTTGGGCACCAAATGGCAAGCAGGACTAGATGGGAGATGTCTACCAAGGGCTGCAAAAAAACCCGGATTCATTATCTCACATAATAAACTAGAAGAATACAAAAGGTATATGAAGGACCATGCTATCATCTGCAAATTCATAGGGGCATGGCCGACAGAGAAAGAATTGTAAAAATGGATTCAACACTGATGATAGCCAAAGGGGAACACGTATCTCAAGCTACAAGAAAAATGTTTCTTCAAAGTGATCTTCTCAAACCTGGAAGATAAAGAGAGGATATTTGAAGATGGACCATACTTCTTCAACAATGTTGGCCTCTTTATCAGACAATGGGAAGAATGCTACAACCCAGACCAGGAGAAACTCCTGGCAGCTCTAATATGGGTTCAGCTCTTTGGTCTCCCAATGGACTTCAGGGATCTGGAGATATTAGAAGGCATCGAAAATTCTATTGGCACTTTTGTAAAGGTTGTTGACTTGAAAAGAAAAGGTCGATACACCTCCTATGCTAGAATCTGTGTAAACATGAACATTACATAACCACTTCTAGACTACATTGAGTTGGAATATGATAACGAGGTATGGCTGCAACTGATAGAATATGAGCACATTACATTCCAGTGTCGTAGATGCCATGAATATGGCCACCTATTCTGATCCTGCCCCCTAAACCAAACAGGAAACCACTCGGTGGAGGAAAGGGACGGAGATCATAGGGAAAAAGCAGAACGAGATGGTTACAAAGAAGTGAAAAGGAAGAAAAGAACCCCACGAAAAGCTAGGAACCACAAGGTACATCAAGAAGAGAAGGAACAAAGGCCGCAGAATATATTTTCCGTTATACAAGAAGAAGACCTAGAGGCGGCGATGGAGTTCAACTCCCAAGAAAAAGAAAACCAAGAAGACAAATGAGCAGACGGGGGGGAGAAGGAAATGATGGAAGAGGAAGAGCAACGATCTGAGGAAAACATGCAAATGGTGGAAACCCTAATGCAGATAGACAATCATAAAGATGATCTCATCATAGAGGAACAAGTTATGAAGAGATTATTGCAAGAATGGAGACACTTGGACAAAAGATTCATCGTGGAAGATCAGAAACAACTCTACAAAGAAACCTTCTGAAGATAGAGATACAAGAAGAACTTAGCAATCATAAGCCAACCGGAATAGCTGGGAGCATAAGGAAATCAAGGACAGGAGACAAGAACACAAGGAAAATGGGGGAAAAAGGAAGTAGGAAAATGATGAATGAATCCATACAAATGGTAGGGGAATTGCTAGTGAACTCAGGACGAGTACTTCCATTTTTGGAGGTCTTCCAACAATCGATAAAATTGCTAAAATGATCATCACAACCTAGAATATAAGAGGCCTCAACAGCCGAGGTAAAAAAGGTAGCTTAAGGAGAGACTGAAAAAGGATAAGCAAGCATAATGATAATACAAGAGACTAAAATTAGTGAAAAAAAGTTAAAAGACATAGTGGAAAACTTCAGGCCATAATACCAAGTCATTGTCCAGGATGCAAATGGGAGTGCAGGTGGATTGGCAATCTTATGGAACCCGACCAAAGTGAAGTTCGAAGAATGGGTAAGTTTACCCCAAATTGTCACAGGAAAATTCTGAAACCTAGGATCCAGTGAATGGGCTCTGTTGTCCAAGGTGTATGGGCTGCACCTCCTAGGAGAAAGAGGATCCTTCCTCCACAATTTCAGGGTCCTAAGGAATATTTACCAAGATGAGATATGGATAGTAGGGGGGCGGACTTCAATATGATCACAACCATAGGGGGAAGAAAGGGAGGAATAAGGAGAGGTGACCCCAACATGGAAGCCTTCAACGAAACCATCACTAACCTCCAGCTAGTGGATAAAGAAACAATTAATGGCATCCACACCTCGAACAATAGAAGAGAGGCTATACACTAAATAGCAAGCCACCTGGATAGGTTGTTAATCTCATAACAACTGATGAGTAAAGATATCTTCATAGAGGCAGTGATATGCCCATGCATGGGGTCATATCAGTGGTCGGTTCGCCTAGCAGTGGATTCAAAAGCTCGACCTAAGATTAGGTCATTTAGATTTGAAGCCTTTTAGCTCAGAAACCCAGATATCCTTACAAATATGGAGGAATGGTGGACACAAAGTACCCAACAGGACCACAAAAGAATGCATACCTCCCAACTGAAGTTAAAGGAATTAAAGAAGAGGCTCAAAAAGTGGGACAAGGTGGAGTTCGGCCACATCCTTAGAGACTAGATAGAACTCAACCAACGTATGGAAGACACCCAACAAAAGATGATAAAAGAGTGGAGTACGGAAGACATGGTGCAGGATGAAGGTTTACTAATTCATCAAATAGAGGAATGAAGACATCAGGAAGAAATCCTATGGAGCCAAAAATCACAAGTTTTTTTCATAAACCTATGGTGAACCACAGGCAACACAACCACATTTACTCACTTAAAAATGTAGAAGGACAAAGTATAACAGAACACAAAGAGATGGAAGGCTTGTTGGTCAATCACTTCAAAGACCTACTCACAGAGAACATGGAAAACTGGGAGGAAGCCACCCAAAGAATTACACAGCAAATCCCCAAGATGATAACGAAAGACTAGAACAAGGCACTGATGCAGGCAGTTACAAAAGAAGAAGTAGAGGAAATAGTGAAAGGCATGCCAAAGAACAAAGCCCTAGGCCAAGACGGATTCACTGCTGAATTCTACCAAGTTACCCGACCATTCATGGGGCAGGACATCAAGGAGGTCGTGAAGGAATCAAGGTGTAACCAAAATGTATGTCCTAGTCTCAAATCTAGCTTCATTAATCTAATTCCTATGTCAGCTAAATCTGAGGATCCTCAAGGATTTTGGCCAATTGCATGTGTAATGTCATTTACAATATTATCGTCACTCTGATTGTGAAACGCTTGAAACCCCGTCTCCCTAGTCTCATTTCCCCTAAAAAACAACCTTTGTGGAAGGTCGCTAAATCCTTGATGGCTTTATTTCATCCAAGGAGGTAGCCCACTCCCTCAAAGCCCAAAATCTCCCAGGCATGATGATTAAACTCGATCTCTCAAAATCCTATGACAGACTTAGTTGGGGCTACCTTACGAGCATCCTCAAAGCATATGGCTTTGACCAAAGATGGATCAACTGGATCTTAGCAATGATATCCTCTCCGATCTTCTCCATCTTGCTTAAAGGAAACCCCACAAGGACTTTCAATCCATACCGAGGCCTGAGACAAGGGGACCCGATTTCACCCTTCCTATTCATCCTTGCAGTAGATGGGTTAGGTAGGTATATAAAGCAACACTTCTTCTCCTCCCAACTCCAAGGGCTTAGAATTTAGAGGAATAACCTGCCCATCGCTCACCAGCAATTTGTGGATGATATTATGCTCTTCTGCCAAGCCACCCTGAGGGAAGCCCGCAATATAAGGAATATCCTCAGTGCCTTCATGGGAACCTGGGGAACCATGATCAATAATGAAAAATATTTTATATTATTCTTCAACACCCAAGGAAATGTTGATTCCTACCTTGCTAGAAACCTACGCTTCAGCACTGGAAACCTTCCCACTAAATACTTGGGTATGCCTCTCTCGGAAAATATGCTAAGAAATAATTGCTAGAAAAACATCCTCCAAAAATTACAGGTAAACTAAAATGCTGGACCTTTCAATCCCTAAATATAGTTCGAAGAATAGTTCTTCTAAAAACAGTTCTCCAGTTGATCCCCATATACCAACTATCCGGAATGACGGCCCCAAAAGGAGCATGCGCGAAGATGGTCGACATTTTTAAGAAAATCCTATGGGGAGGTGTGCAATAGCTTAGAAAATGTCCTCTCGTGTCATGGCAAGACCTCATCAAGGAAAAAGAGGAAGGAGGACTAGGACTTAGTGACCCCTACCTCTTGAACCAAACCATGGGGGCCAAAATTTGGTGGCGATGGATGAATGGGGGAAACAACCTATGGAAGAAAATATAGACTTGCAAGTATGACATGCCTGTAAAAAGAGAGGATATCATCAAATATAAAGACCCCCCTAAAGGCTCAGCGATATGGAACTTAACGACAATCAATATACACCTAATACAACAACACATCTTCTAGGAAGTTCGTAGTGGAAAAACAGCCTGCTTCTGGGTGGAACCTTGGTAGCAAAGAGAGAAACTAGGAGAGAAACAGGAGATCATGGAAATATACCAGCAGATCTGGAATAACAATACATAGGTAGTGGAGCAATACTAGAAGGAGGAGCAGGGAGAGGAAAGTTGGCAGAAATGGAAGACTAGATAAGATTGGGAACAAGAGGTATATACAGATCAATGGAGCAAATTAGGAAAAGAGTTAAGAACAAGGCAAATAATGATAAGTCATGATGTTGACATCTTGAGATGGGCACATGCCACCAAAGGAACCTTTTCCATATGTGAGGCCTATGATATTCAAAATTGGCAGGAACAGGAAGGATAAGATAAAAAATGGAAAAGGATTTGGAAGGGGGAATGGTGGCCAAATGTAACTCACTTCTTATGAATGGTTAGAAAAGGGTGCATCTTGAGCTGGGATCAGTTACAGAAAAGAGGATTCCAGGGTCCCTCCCTCTGCGGGCTATATAACCAAAACAAGGAAGATATGGAACATATCCTCAACAACTTCCCATTTGCGGAGCAAAAATGGACGCAAATGCGAGATATTTTTGAAAGGCTAGAAAGAGATAAAATCAATATCAGAGGAACAATATCACTATGGCAAACCCACATCTATTCTAGCCCCATGGTAAACAGGGCTTGGAACTTAGACCTTAGATTCACCCTATGGGCCACATGGAAGGAGAGAAACCAAAGAAATTTAAAGCAAAAAACAACCTCGTAGGAAAAAGTGTGGGAAGGTATTGTACAGAACATCAAGGAAACAATATTGGCTGAATCATGGAAACAGGAACATTTGCAAGTGCCACCCCAAGAAGGACGAATACTACAAAAACTAAATTTAACACCAGGAATGATCAGCAGCAAAGCATGGAAGACAAGAAATGAAACCATGAGCTCTAGGTCCCATTTTATCTCGCTGGTAGAAGGAGTCATCAAAATTAACTTCGACTGGGTGTTAGGAAACTAGCTCACAAAAAGATAGAAAATAAAGATCAACGCCTTAGAATTCAGCCTCTTTGAGGGGGCAACCTCCTTTATGTTACACAAATGAACAATTATTGGATGATACAAATGACTAAACCTCCCTTCTATATATAGGATTCTAAGGGGTCACAATGTAATCAAGCCGCATAACAGTAATAACATAAGGGCACAAAAAATAACAATAGTGGGTTTCTATGGGGCATACTAATAACAATATGAGGGCAATAGGGGCACAATAATAACTATAAGGGATACAATGAGAATATTATTGGGGGAGTCACTAGTATTATAGGGGCCTAACATGCCCCTCTCCTTCCGAAAGGCGTTTTCCTCAACACTTGAGTAGTTCTGGATAATTCTACATAAAATCCTCATCCTCCCATGTGGAATCTTCAATGGATAAGTTCTTCCACTTGTGATACTCCGAAATTGATCGATTTCGTAGTTATCGAGTTCTTGTTTCTATGACTTCTTCCGGTTCCAATATGATTTTTCCTTCCTCGTCAAGGTCTGGCAATATTTTTTGAACTGGGAGCCTGTAACCTATAACCTTCTTTAAACATGAAACATGGAAAACTCGGTCCACTCGGGAAGCTGCAGGAAGCTCCAATTTGTATGCCATAGTGCCAATCTTTTGCAACACCTTATATAGAACATAATACTTTGGTGATAATTTATTATCCTTCTTAGCTTGCTTAAGGGACATTTGTTTATATGGTTGTAGCTGTAGGAATACCCAGTCACCTACATCAAAACTTCTTTCGCTGTGATGTTGATTTTCCCGTTGTTTCATTCTATTCTGCACCAATGTGAGGTTATCCTTTAAGAGTTGCAGAACTTGTTATTGATGCTCGATGTGATGTTCCACTGCTTGAACCTTAGAATTTTCTCGTAAATATGATGTGATGGATGATGGATAATATCCATAAGGTACCATAAATGGGGTCATTTTTGCTGCAGTATGGAAGGAAGTGTTATACCACCATTCAGCGAGAGGCAACCATTTGACCCATTGTGTTTGTTTATTAGATACAAAGCAACGAAGATATCCTTTCAAACATTTGTTTACTATCTCAGTTTTCCCATCAGATTAAGGATGATAAGATGAGCTATGAGCTTACTGAGTACCAAGACAAGAAAATAATTATGTCCAAAAATTTCCACTGAAAATGGGACCTCTGTCGCTTATAATAATCTTTGGGTTTCCATGTAGCTTTTGAATTGTTTCCATAAATGCAGTAGAAACTGTACTGGCTTTAAATGCATGTGATAATGCACAAAAGTGTGCATACTTGGTAAGTATGTCGACTACCACCATGATGACACTCTTTCCTTTGGACTTGGGTAAACCTGTGGTAAAATCCATTGAAACTTCCTCCCAACGTTGGCTTGGAATGGATAAAGGTTGTAAGAGACCTGGGGTCTTAATTGTTTCAACTTTATTTTGTTGGAAAATCAAACATTACGCCACAAACTTTTGAATATCCTATTTAAGGCCATCCCAAAAAAATTCCTTCTTAACCGTGTGGTAAGTTTTTAAAAATCTCGAGTGCCCTCCTAAGGGAGAAGTGTGCAATTCCATAAGAATCTTTTGTTTGAGTTGGGAATTCTTACATAGGTATAAGAAATTTGTGTACCATAACAAATCATTTTTCAAGCTAAATCTATCAGATGTACTAGGATCTTTTTGTAACTTTCAAATGAGTGCCCACACTTCTTCGTCATTCTTCCATTCCTCCCTTGCTTCGTTTATTCAATCTATTTGGATAATAGAAATGGCGCACAACAACGCTTTCACATCCTCATCCTTTCTTGAGAGAGCATCTACCACAAGATTTTGCTTCCCTTTTGTAGATAATTTCAAAGTCATAACCCAACATCTTTGTGACCCATTTTTGTTGCTCTTCAGAGGATAATCTTTATTCTAAAAAGTATTTAAGACTATCATGATCCGTTTTTACCTTGAAGTGTCTTAACATTAGGTAGGGTTGCCATTTTTTAAGTTCCTGTATTATTGCCAACATTTCCTTCTCATAAATAGATTTGTATAAATACTTTCCCCTGATTGGATGACTTTCAAAAGAAATGGGTCCTTCATCTTGCATTGAAACAACACCAATTCCATTTCCTGAAGCATCACATTCCACAATAAAGGTTTTTGCAAAGTCGGCGTAGCTAAGGTTGGTGCTTGGCACATTGCCTCTTTAAGATGTTCAAAGGCCTTTGTTGCTTTTGGAGTCCATGTAAATGCATCTATCTTCAACAATCTTGTTAGAGGTGCTACTATTGTCCCATAATTCTTTAAAAACTTGCGATAATACCCTGTCAACCCGAGAAATCCTCGTAGATACTTTATGGATGTGGGGATTTTCAATTCCTTAGTGGCTTTAATTTTGTTAGGGTCTAGCTTAACACCTTCATTAGATACAATATGACCCAAATATTCCACCTCTTGTACTCCAAAGAAATATTTGGAGCTTTTTGCATATAATTGTTTCTCCTTCAATAGTTTGAGCACATTGTCAACATGTTCAACATGATCCTTCCAAGATTAGGTGTAGATTAGTATATCATCAAAAAATACTAACACAAATTTTCTAAGGAAGGGTTTGAAAATGGAATTCATATAACCTTCAAATGTAGAAGGTGCATTGGTAAGGCCAAAAGGCATGACCAAAAATTCATAATGACCCTCATGAGTTATAAATGTTGTTTTTGGAATGTCTTCAGTATTCATTCTAATTTGATGATATCCTAAATGAAGATCCAACTTGGTGAAGTAAATTGATCCATGTAATTCATCCAATAATTCATCAATGATAGGAATGGGAATTAATCTTTAATAGTGAGCTTGTTGAGCTCCCTATAATCTGGACACATGTGCCATGATCCATCCTTCTCATGCACCAATACTACTGGAGCAAAGAAAGAACTTTGACTAGGTTGAATTATACCAGCCTCTAGCATTTCTCCAACCATACATTCAATTTCACTTTTTTGGGCATAGGATATCTCTACGGCCTAATGTTTGGAGGAACACTTCCTGGAGTCAAATGAATAGCATGATCATGATCATGAATAGGTGGGATACCTTTGGGTGTCTCAAATACCTTGGAATGATTGTCCAAGACTTCTGGGAACCTCTAGTGAACATAATTGTGCAATTACACCTTGTTTTTCCTTCTTTAGAAGCTTTGTCAGACCGTTAGAGCTGACTATCTTTCCAGGTTTCCCTCCAATACCATTTAATTCAACTTCCTTTCCTTCAGCACAAAATTTCATGAAAAGTCCTTGAAAATTAAAAGCTATTGTACCCAAGGATTGTAGCCATTGGCCTCCTAGTACAACATCATCGCCACCCATTGGAATGGAAAGTGTTGGGCTGTTCAATACATATTCTCCCATGGATAGCTTGATATTATGGCACTTTCCAGAGCAATTTATGGTTCCTCCACTTGCAACCATCACTTGACACTCTTGTGATGGATATAGGAAGCAATTCAATTCCTTTGCTATTTTACAATGAATAAAATTATGGGTACTTCCTAAATCAATCAACACTCTTACCTTTTTCTTCTTGATATGTCCTTCTATCTTGATAGTTTGAGGAGTGGTAATTCTAGCCAATGCATTACAATATATGGTCGGATTCATTTCTTCTTTATCTAGGATTTGTTCCCGGAGTATATCCTCTTTTTTTGACATTTCCTATTCCTTTTCTTCCTCCTCCTCACAATCTATGTAGAATAATTTCTATGACCTTTAGTGTATTTGCTATCGCAACTGTAAGAAAGCCCTTTTGCTCTTTTTTCTTCCAATTGTTGTGGTTTCAACCTTGTAGGTTGTGGAAGGATAGGGGAAACAACACTTCCATCTTTATAGTTGTGAGTAGTAGGCTTCCTCATTGCCATAATTTTGCTTTCCATTTTTCTTGCTAAGCTGAATGCCTTCTCCAATGAATTAGGTTCCCAAAGGCGAACCTCATGTTGGATATTTTCCTTTAAAGTCCCGATGAACACATCAATCCTATGCTCCTCTGGAATATCTTTTACCCTTATGTTCAATCTTTGGAATTCCTCAATGTTGCTTTTTGTATCCTCATAATGTGCTATCATTTCTTCCGTAAAAATTGCCCAAGTGTCAATTTGTTTACGAGAGCAAAGCCATCGATACCATACAAAGTGATTTGGTTCCAAATATAATGTTGCAATACATACCTTTTGTTTATTTTGCACATTATGGAGATCGAGAAATTGTCCCATCTGTAGTATCCATGTTCTAGGACCCTTGCCATCAAACTTCCTCATATTGATTTTTGTAACATGGTGGGTCTTCAATCCAACATTAGAGTTTATGAAAACATGATTAACATTTCGTTTGTTTTCATAATTAGTTTCCTTTACTACCCTTTCACCATTAGTGACCATTTCTTGTAGCAACTTATTCAAATTTATCTTCAATTCTTCCATCTTTTCATCCATGCCATTCATCTTAGCTTCTACACCTTTATTTAAACCATCCATCTTATCTTGCATGCCATTCATATTAGCTTCCACGCCATTCATCTTGGCTTCACTTACCTTTAGTGAGAGTGAAATTTGTTGTACTTGGCCTTGTAATTTTGATATATCATGTTGCATTTCTTCCTTTTCTTTATGAGTCATGCTAGAGCTTTCAAGTTTCTTACTAGGTGTTTCCATTTTCTTTCTTTGAGGAATTAATTAATTCTAATAGTTCTTCACTACTCCCTTTGAATTCCTTGAAACTAATTTTTCAAACCAATCTTATGCAAAACTAAAAAAAAAAATACACACCTTTTTTTCACTTTGTAAAATCTCAATATTGAATCTACTGTATCTCTGTAACTACGGATCTTGAATATCTGAAATATTATCCTGCACTAGCACTTTGACTCCTCTTTCTAACCTTGCAAGTTTGATGAATATTGGATTCTCAAAGGAATAGTTATGCCAAATATCCCATGATGACCTCATTATAAAATAGTTCAGCAGGGTGAACTTGAATGATGTGCCACCTGTCACTCTTTCAACCTTAGTACCTAAAATTGATACATAGAAAACTATAGGCCATTCTCTTTCTAAAACTTGTTACAAAATTGCAATCTGATGCTCAAAACAAAAGTTATTACTATTTTCCCCAAGTCACCTGTTTGGAATGTAATTCAGGAGTCTGCAAAAATGCCCACTTCCTCAGATCATATCTCTGTAAATATAGTGAGACAAGCTCTAAAATTCGGACCCGAAGTTCAAAATGATTTCGGCCCAAATGGGGTTTTTCTTTAGCTTCTGAAACATTGCAGAAAAAATTTATATCGAAAATGCCACGATGTCCTGTTTGGAGTAGCGAAACCCTAGAATCCAAAGCTCTGATACCAAATGTTAGGAAACCAGCTCACAAAAATATAGAAAAGAAAGCTAAATTCCTTAGAATTCAGCATCTTCGAGGGGGTCACCTCCTTTACATTACAAAAATGAACAATTCTTGGATGATACAAATGACTAAACCTCCCTTTTATATATAAGAGCCTAAGGGGTCAAAATGTAATCAAGCCGACATAACAGTAACAACATAAGGGCACACAAATAATAATGGTTGGTTTCAATGGGGCATACCAATAACAATATGGGAGAAATAAGGGCACAATAATAACAATAAGTGATATAATGAAAATAGTAATGGGGGAGTCACTAATATTATAGGGGCCTAACATTGGGCCTCCAAAGGAAACCCAGGGGAAGCAGGTCTTAGGGGCCTCTTTCAAGACTCCGAGGCCAACACCCGACTCATCTATGTAGAAAGTTGTTTGATTGCCAACAACAATGAGGTGAAGTTCAATGCAGTTAGAGGGGGCCTTTTAATAGCAATTAGACTTGGGTACAAAAACCTGGAAGTGGTGGGGGATTCAAGTTTAGTAATTAGTACAGTGACAAAACTAAATAATGGCACTAAGTGGGACAAACTCAGTCAGAGCTGGAGAATAGAAAGATTAATTCAGGAAATAGCAGAAATTATCCCCAAATTTGACTACATTCAGGTCAAACACATTAGGAGAGAAGGAAATAAGGGAACGAATTTCTTGGCAAATTGGGGATGCAACGACCAGCAAGATTGGATGGAGAAACAATGGCCAGTATGACCAAGGGACACAACCTTTGAAGCCTTGGGGATAATATTGGAAAACGATTGTAGACAATATGAGGCGAGACAGAACCAAACAACCCAAGCTCATGATTAGGATGAGGGCAGTGTTAGAGGCACCAGGCCTGAGTTGACATGGTCAGTACAATAAAATTCATTACAGTTACACCCCACATGCTCAATGTAGGGATTGTGGTGTCTCGTACCTTGAATGCATGGGAAGTGGGCTAGCAAGGTGGTAGAGGGGGACTTAAGGGAAGGTGTGTTATGAAACTAGCTCAGAAAAAGATAGAAATATAGATGAACACCTTAGAATTCAGCCTCTTCAAGGGGGGAACCTCCTTTACATTACATAAATGAACAATTCTTTGATGATACAAACGAAAATACCTCCTTTCTATATATAGGAGCCTAAGGGGTCATAATATAATCAGAGCTGACACAACAATAATAATGTAAGGGCACAATAATAACAATAGTTGGCTTCAATGGGGCACAATAGTAACAATATGGGCACTACATGGGTACATCAATATAATAATGGGGTTGTACTAATAACAATAAGGGGTTACACTAGTAGTATAGGGGCCTAACATGCCCCTTTCCTTAAAAAAGTGTTGTCCTCAATGCTTGAGTAGTTCTTGATGCTTCTGTATAAAATTCTTTTCCTCCCATGTGGAATCTTCAGCAGGTAAGTTCTTCCACTTGATTAAATAATCTGAAATTGATCGATTTCATAGC
>APFE030396572.1:0-11845 GCA_000404065.3 Pinus taeda | reverse complement strand
AAAAAAAAAAAAAAATTATTATACCCCTGATTCTTACCCAACACCGGATCAAGGCTTACGATATCATGGTGACGTGACTTGTTATATAACGCTGGTTTATTTAATACGTAACTACAATTACAATGATTAATACTAGGACTATATAATGGTAACGTTAACAATCCATAACATTAATCAACCTTTCCGTTTCATCGTTGAATTAACAAACATATGACACCTGTCTCACGGTTCAGTCATCCACTTGTTGGTAGCTGAGGCATTTATGGTAACAGCGTGGCTACCACTTCCTCGGGATCGTCATTGCAATGGACAGCCTTGATCGTTCTCAACGATCGGATGGTGGAGAGCTGAAGGGTTTTGGCGGCATTGAATTTAGGGTTTGTAACCTGAGGTTTCGGGTCATTTGTCATTGTTTTGGTTGCCGAGAGCGGCTCCTTGCTCTGGTTTCCGCCATAGCCCTTTCGGTCCGGTCTCCACCATTGTTAACTCTACAGTCCTCGAACTACCACTGGCGTCGAGCTCTGTTGATGTCTTTCTTCGTCGCGTCCATGAATGGTATGTAACCCTCGCTGCGATTTTACAGTAGCCTTCTTTTCTCTGTATTTATATGAATGGTTAATCCATTGTTTGTTGCTAGCAGGTACCTGTGATTTGCGTGAGGACGGCAGCCACAATGATGGTGCAGAGGTTTTGCCCCCACTTCGCTGACCAGGTAAGCTTCCTAAGCTCACGGCCTCCCGTCTTTAGTTATTGTTATGATTGTCGCCTTATGCTATTCTTTTCTGCCAGGTCTATTGCTAAACCTGCTATCCGAAGGCGTATGACAATTGTCTCCTTTTGCACTTGATTTACTCGGAATACGATGATTAGCTACAGCTCCTAGGGTTTTAGGATGTTCTGAGTTTAATACTCGAGCCGAGTTATCCTCGAGCAACTCTGAGTCCGTTTAATTATTCGGTCCTCAGTTACTTTGTATGTAATGATTCGGTCACTGTATTTACAGTTTGACATATATTATGGTTTTTCAGATTTTTTTCCCGACTTGGTCGGTATCATACAGTAATGGAATTCCCTATTCTCATCATTCGATAATATATGAGTTTCCATGATTTAGATGACAGGGTTTGTCTCTATATTTTTTTCGAATGTCAAGGATAGTATTATATTGGTCGTTTATTTCACCCGTATGGGTTTTGTTATGATTATTACAGTCTTGCATTATTTGGCCGTCGGCCTGCTCATGATTTCATGATATTATAGTTTGTTTCGTACTTAAAAATACTCGTTTTGATAATTCCTCTCTTATAGTCAGTTCATTATACCATGAATTTGGTTTTTACGAACTTCTACTGTATAATGATTTGGGTTTTTGAGAGAAAAGGCCGGTTGACCGAGAAATGGTAATGCTATGTGCATTCTGTCATTATTCATATGATTACTGTAAATGCATGGTTCTGATTTCTAGCTATTTAATTTAATTATCTCTCCTTTTTCTTAACGAGTAACCCTCTGAATACTTACTACAGTAAATAGATTTCGGTATTTAGACCTCGACATCTTGCTGTAGCTTGCCGCTACTAGGTGGTGTCCACCTGTGCATATTGCCCGGACCGCAACTTATCTACTGTTGAGGTCATATGCTTACACTATGTCATGACTCTTTTCTTTCCGCATTACTAAATAGTTTACCTGAACGGGTTAGCGAGACTATCGCTGTCAGTATATGTCTATTAATTGTTAATAGTACCTATGCGAGTTGTATCATTTGATAATTCTTTGGTTTATATATTGCTATCTGTTTGTATCCATCACTTACAGTCTTCCGCCTGGTAATATGAGGGTTTCTGTTCAGGTTCACCCGACAGTTAACCGTTTCAATTATTTTGATGCTCTGCCTCTAATACAGAGATGGGTTATCTGCATTCTTGCTGTATATTAAATACTTTCAGATAAACTTTGTTCTATTGATTTCTAAATCTTATTACTGTTCTTTTCATGAACCACGGTCTGCATGATTGTTTATCTAATTCTGTCTTTTATATAGAATGTTGTACAGGATTAAATCTACACAATCTTTAGTTATCTATCTTTCTTGCTTATGATTCACATTAGTATAAAGACAGAGTATAATGTACAGGTTCTATGTAGGCTTTCCATATCGGTCTCTCTCTTCCTTTTTACATATCTAATCTATAGAGTGACCTAAATGACAGTAATACCTTTAATAAATTCAGGTACTGCCTCACATTATAATCATGATTAAAATAATCATAAACAAACTACTACTACTGTCATCGATATCTAATCTTCGGGTCTTATAAATCAAAATACTTACCTGTATCTCTGTTGCTTCTTTCCGCCCTTCCACCACCTATGGAAGGCTATTTGATGCTTGATATCCTCCCAGCCACGAGACCAGTCGTCTGTACTGCGTCTCTCCCCCAAGCGATCCCTTGCTGGCCACAGCCTCTGCAATGGGAAGCACAATTGTGCCTGTGCTATCTGGTCCTCACCAGACGTAGCACCACTTTCTTTTCTCAGTGCCTTTCTTTCCTTTATTTTCCTGTTTGTTCCAAAAAAAACCCAGGTTTTTTTCTCCTTTCCCTTTTTCTAAGGAGAAGAGAAATAGTTAGGGTGTTTCCCTAGTGTACTGGCAACTGTTTTTCCTTTCATTCTCATGCATAAAGAGAGAAAATAACTTTCCACATGAAATTATCATGCACACATAATTATGCATTTCATATTATTTAATTTTAAACATATAATATTTCCATCACTTCAAGAAAATAGTAATTTCTGTTTTATCTTTAACCACAGGGTAAATAAGTAATTTATTTACGTAAAATATTTGGTCATTACACCTAAACGTTTAATATTGATGATGATGATGATGGTTAATGTCCACTGAGAGCAATATTTGGTCTATCAAACCTAAAGAAATGAGTTATTTAGTTTGATTTAAGATTTTATTCCTATGCTCAAAAAGCTTGGAGAGAAGCCTCTCGAACTCACTGTAAATTTGACAATGTAAAAGGCTAGGAAGGTTAGTATTGCAACAGAGATTTTGAAACTGAGATCTAATGTGGTTGTACGCAGGGCATTCTAAGAGGAAGTGATTTTCATCCTCAATGTTCGTATTCTCATAGAGATGGCAGAACCTTTCCATCCATGGTGTTTTAGGAACTGCCCAATGACCTGTTTCACTATGGAGCTCATGAGAGTTCATTCTAATCTTGGCTATATTAATTTTCTTCTTTGAGCTAGTCAAAATAGAGAGATACTTTTGATCTTCTAGGGTGGGGTTAATGACCTCCGTATAATATCTTAATTTTCTTTTAGCTGTTAAATCTTTCTCACACAACATTTTTCTTTGAACTTAGAAGCAACAATATTTTTTATGTTATTAATGTTTTGCAATGCAACATTCTCGTCGATCTCCCAATGGTTTAACTAGGCCTTGGTGTCTTTATACCAACGTTTTTTGAGCCTTAGGTAGTTTTTGGCTAGAATTTAAAGCTAGCTTAGGAAGTCTATGGTCTCTTATAAACCCAAGGAATTAGTAAACTAAAGAGATAAATATCATAGCCCTAAAGGATAAAAAAACTAAATGGATCAATATTAAATACAGAAATGATTAATAAAGCCCAGGAATAATGTTATAAATCTAATGGATTATTAATATTATAAACACAAGGGATTAATAAACCCAAGGGATTATTAATATTATAAACCTAAGACATTAATATTATAAATACAAATGTTTAATAAACCCAAAGAGACAATAAATGCAAGAAACAAATATTAAAATCTCAAGTGATTAATAAAACCTAGGAATTAATATTTTAAACTCAAGGGATTAATAAAACCAAGGGATTAAAAGTAAACGAAAGGAATTAGTAATATTATAAACTGAAAGTACAAATAAACCCAAGCATTTAATATTATAAACCCAAGGAATCTGTAAACCCAAGGAATTATTAATTTTATAAGCCCAAGGAACCAATAAGCCCAAGGGTTTAATATTATAAACCCAAGGAATTAGTGAATCCAAGGGATAAATATTAAAAACAAAAGAGACTGATAAATCCTAGGAATTAATATTATAAACACAAATCATTGATAAATTCACATGATTATTAATATTATAAACCCAAGTGATCAATAAACCTTAGGGATTGTTAATATTATAAACCCAACAAATAAAGAAACTAAATGGACAAACATTATAAACCTAACAAATTAATATTAAATCCTACACTAATAATTAACCCTTAATATTAGGGTCTAATCAACCAAACCAATTATTAATATTAAAAGCTCAAGAAATTAATATTACCAACTGAAAGAATTAGAAAACAAGGCATTAATATTAAACCCTTAGACTAATGATTAAACCTTAATATAGGGTTTAATAAATCCAAGGAATATATAAACCCAACAAACTAATATTAAAAACCCAAATGGATTAATAAACCCTAAGAATTTATATTAAACTCAAATGTTTAATAAACAAGGGATTAAATGATAAACCAAAGGATTTATTAATATTATAAACTTAAAGAACAAATAAGCCTAAGCCTTTACTATTATAAACCCAAGGGAAAAGTATTATAAAACTATGGGATAAAAAATACAAGGGATCAATCTGAAAAATATAAGGCATTAGTAAAGCCTAGGAACTAATATTTTACCCCCAAAGGATTGATAAACCCACATGACTATTTATATTATAAATCCAAGTGACCAATAATCCCTAGGGATTGTTAATATTATAAACCCAACATGTTAATAAACCAAAGCGATAACATTATAAACATAAGGGATTAATATTAAACCTTAGGATTAATATTTAACCCTTAATATTGAGGTTTAATAAACCCAAGGGATTAATGCTACCAACCCAAAGAATTAGAAAACTTAAGGGATTAATGTTATAAACCCAACATATTAATATTATAAATACAAAGAATTAATAAACCTAGTCGATTAAAAGATCAAAGGAATCAATAAACCCAACAAGCTAATATAAAAAACCCAAGAGATTAATAAACCCTAAGAAGTAATATTTTAAACTCAAGAGATTAATAAACTCAATGGATTATTAATAGTATAAACTCAACAAAATATTAATATTATAAACCAAACAAATTAATAAACCCAAGGAATTAGTGAACCCAAAGGATAAATATTAAAATCCTAAGGGATCGGCAAGCTTAATATATCAATATTAAAAACACAAGAGATTAATAAAGTCTAGGAATTAATATTAAAAATGCAAGTGATCAATAAGCCTTAGGGATTGTTAATATTATAAACCCAACGAATTAATAAACTAAAGGGATAAACATTATAAACCTAAGAGGTTATTATTAAACCCTACGACTAATATTTAACCATTAATATTAGGGTATAATTAAAACTAACCAATTATTAATATTAAAAACCCAAGGATGAATATTACCAATCCAAAGAGTTAGAAAACATGGGACTAATATTAAATCCTAGGACTAATATTTAACCCTTAATATTGGGACTTAATAAACCAAAGGGATTATTATTATTATAAGCCCAAGGGATTATTAATATTATAAATACAAGGGAACAATAACTCCAAGACATTATTAATATTATAAACCTAAGGCATTAATATAATAAAAACAAATAATTAATAAACCCATGCAACTAATAAACCCAAGAAATCAATAAACCAAGCAAACTAATATTAAAAACCCAAACAATCAATAAACCCTAAGAACTAATATTTTAAACTCAAGGGATTAAATGATAAATAAAAGGAATTATTAATATTATAAACTTAAAGAACAAATAAGCCCAAGTATTTAACATTATAAACCCCAAGCATTATATACCCATGGGAAAATTTTCAAAACCCTAAGGGATCAAAAAATGAAGTGATCAATATTAAAAATATAAAGAGATTAATAAAGGCTAGGGATTAATATTTTAAACCCAAAGAATTGATAAACCCACATGACTATTAATATTATAAATCTAAGGGATTAGTAAACCTAGGGAATGTTAATTTTATAAACCCAACATGTTAATAAATCGAAGGGATAGACATTATAAACCTAAGAAATTAATATTAAAGGTTAGGACTAATATTTAACCCTTAATATTGGGGTTTAATAGGCCCAAGGGATTAATATTATCAACCCAAGGAATTTGAAAACTCAAGGGATTAATGTTATAAACACAATGGATTGACAAACTTAGCGAATTATTAGTATTATAAACACAAAGGATCAATAAACCCAAGAAATTGTTAATATTATAAACCCAATAGATCAATATTATAAATACAAATGATTAATAAACCCAAGTGATTAATAAACCAAGGAACCAATAAATGCAACAAACTAATATTAAAAACCCAAGCGATTAATAAACTGTAAGAATTAATATTTTAAACTTAACGATTAATAAAACCAAGGGATTATTGTTATTAGAAACCCAAGGAACTAAAAACCCTAAAATAAACATAGATGACCATGACCCATTTTCATATTCAAATGACCTTTGTCACAATGGGACACTCCACCATGTTTGATTTTTATATTCACAAAATATTTGTCACAATGTGACATTGGACCATGGTTGACCATAATTATAAACACAAGGGATTCATATTAAACTCAAGGATTAATATTGTAAACCCTATGAATAATTTACACCGTAGGAATATGAACCCTTAAATCAATAAACTCAATGGGTTGATATTACAAACCCAAGGAAATATTAAACCCAAGGGATTTCTGCTATAAAACCTAGTGTTTATAAACCCAAGTGAATAATCTTAAACCTAAGTGCTTAATATTATAAACCCTAAGTATATAAACCTTTAGATAAATATTATAAATTGTGAAATAGACATTGTTGACCATGGTTGATTTAAACATTGAGACAATCTTTGTCACAATGCAACGCTAGACCAAGGATGACTATAGTTGGCCATGGTTGTTTTTTATATTGATACAATCTTTGTCATAATGTGACATTTGACCATGGTAGACCATGATCAACCACGGTTGATGATGGTTGAAAATGTTTGACCATTGTCTATTTTCATATTGAGACAATCTTTGTCATCATGTAACATTGGACCATGGTACATATTTATATTGAGACAATATTTCTTACAATCTGACATTTGACCATCGCTAACAATGTTTGATTGTCATATTCAGACAATTTTTGTCATAATGTTAGATTGGACCATGGTTGAACAAGGTTGTAAACACATTCTATTTATATTAATATGTAGGATTAATATTATAACCTTATCAATAGTGTTATACCGTAGGAAATTGAGCCCTCAGAAAAATAAACAAAATAAATTCAGATTGCACCCATCATTTTAAACTCAAGATATTTATAAACCTAAGGGATGACCATCGTTATAAACCCAAGGGGTTTATATTGCATCTAAGGATTAATATTATAAACCTTCGGAATATGAACACTTGGATCAATAAACACAAGGGATTGATATTATAAACCCAACGTAGTATAAACCTAATGGACAAAATCTAAAAACCTAAGAGATTATAAACCCAACAGAATAATATTAACCCCAATGCATTAATATTATAAACCTAATTTGTTTAAACCCCAAGATAAATATTGTAAATCGAAAAATAAGCATCATCAATCATGCTTAACCATCGTTGATTTTCATATTGAGACAATCTTTGTTACAATGCAATGTTGGACCATGGTTGACCATGACTCATCATGGTTGATTATGGTTTTCATATCAAGACAAACGTCATTATAACGCAACATTCAATTAGGCTCACGATGGTTGGTTTTGAAAATGAGAGTATATATGTCATACTAAATATTTTAAATGCCTTAAGCCGTAAATCCCTAACATCAATATTATAAACATAAATAATCCACTAATACAAAACCCACACCACACACACACACAAATATATATATATATATATATATTATATATATATATATATAATATATATATTATTATAAAAATCAATAAATTTAAGCATTTAAATAACATTATAATATCAATACCTAGATAATTTAATCGTATAAATCTCAAAGATATTTATATAAAAAAAACAAGAACATGAAGGCCCAACAATAATATTATAAACCTCAATAATATTTTCATTTATCAAAGACATCAACAAAGCAAAGGGACCCATACAAGAAAACAAAAACAATCACAAATGAAAAAGGAAAAAATAAAATAGTAACATAGCCATTGGAGCAAAGGAAGATAAATGCAACAAAGTGAGCAATATGTAATTTGATAGAACACAATGTAGAAACAAGAAAGGAAAGAAACGCGTCTAAATTTCACATATTGGATTTAAATAAGAACCACATGATAGAACATTTTAAGACCAAATATTTACAGTTTTCTAGGTAACAACAACAATAGGAGAAAAATCAATTTCACCAACATTGCAACTAGAGTAAAAGCATTGAAATTAACAAATATTTTATGTTTTCTCTACATCAAATAATTTCACTACAAAACCAAACTTGGAACACTTAAACATAATTCATTTATCAAATAGCCTCTTCCAAAACAAAACCAGACCAATGAAAAAAGCAGCACCAATTCAAATAAACAGGATAATGATCATGATACCTAATGGTTTCCAACCAAACCCTTCTTGTTTTCTGCCCAGACTCGCTCTGGTGAACATGAAACAAATATTTTACATCCATTTTAATTTCATCTAGCACATGAATATGTTCATCAATAGAAGTAGGATGGAACCCATATTTTCTATCAAACTTGTTCCTAGGATACGAAAGAAAACTTATCCCTCCAACAATATTGTGCACTGGTTTGGCATAATAGATGACATCATTATTTTCCATATTTACATTTGAAAGAAAAAATGACAAATTCAAAATTAATACACACATGCACAAACACCTAAGCATACACATATATGTAGATATATATACATAAAACATAACACCCCATTTTTATTAACGTTAAAAAGCTTAATCTTATAAACCTCGTGGTATAAAATAATCTAATCCTAAATGAACTAAATGATATAAAAAATTATAAAAATATAAACCTTATTAGAAATACATATTGTACACACGAAATGAGTGATAAGATCCTTATTACAATAGTCAACAAAAATTCACAATTTTGTAAAATTAATGTTTAAAACCAAATATTGTTAATGTTAGTAAGCCTATATTTATGTTTAAACTAATGTTAATGTTTATATTAGTATTTTTGTTTAATATTAATATCAATGTATATAAATATGGAAGTTAAACTCATTTTTATTAATATTAAAAAAGTTAATCTCATAAATCTCATGCTATAAATAACCTAATGCTACATTAACCAAATGATATAAAAATACCTACAAATATAAATGTGATGTCATTCAACCTAAATAAATCTTAATTTATTATATCTAATCTTCAATCAAAATATTTATGTCAATGTTTAATGCTAATGTTCATATTAATGTATAAACACAAGATTTGTTTAATATTAGTATTAAACATCATTGATTTTAATATCAATATGAATATTGATTAATAGACATATTAATAGACACACTAATTATCAATATTAATATTGGTAATTTCAGTATGGTGGCCAAATATTTCATTAATATTAGATATCATTGAAAATATTAATATTAATAGCATTTAGCCCATAAGATAATATGAATTTTCAATATTAATATTATTATGACCCAATTATAAAATATTTTTTAATGATTGGTTCATATAACTAGTTGTTTATGTATGAATGGTCCATTGTAAACAAAAGATCAATAGCGACGTAATAAAAAAATAATTAAATTTAACAACATGAAAAATGATGTAAACAACTTTCTCAAATATTACTCTGAATATAATGAATGTATTAATCTCATTAATATATGAAAATCATTATGATATTAAAATTAAATAAAGAGGACAAGAAAAGAAAAAAAAAATCTATAAATAGGTCACAATATTATTAGTTGTATGTCATAGTAATATGGACTTCAATCCCTCCTCTTCTTTAGTCCTAGTTGTGACATATGCACTATTTTTCATCTTGGCATAATATTGAAAAGAGAAAGCGATGCAATGTGTAAACCATGTATCAATTTAATTCTTGATACGGCTATAAAGGTTAAGCCATACTTCTCTTTATTCTAGATATCAACTGATGCATGTTCTAAAGTCAATCCCTGTGACTTTTGGATTGTAAGAGCCCATGCCATGTTCAAAGAAATTTGTTTTTGATTTCCTCTTGTCACTAGTGTTATAGGCACAATGTTTTAATTTCTTGCATAAAATGGAACACCAACATACTTTTCAAAAACAACAGTTGTGAATATTGGAAGCTGAGGTGGCTTAGAGGTAGGTGTATAAAATATATCATTCACATAACCAAGTGCACCATTCACCAAGCCACCCTCAACCCACAAATTATATTTCAACATAACATGCTAACCACAACACAACAAAACTTCACCGTCCAATTGATCATCATCACCACCAATGATTTATGAATGCCTTGAATGTTCAACAAAACATCGTACAATTGGATAATTGAATGATTAGGATGTGATTGTTATGGAAGGAGACCAAATTATTTGTTGGAAACATATGAACTAATGCATTAAATAAATCCCTTTCTCGAGGATGCAACCTCATATCAGTGCGTCACATAAGAAACTACCAATCTTGAAGAAAAAGTTATGCATTCCTTATGTTATTGAGGACTCTACAAAAACAAGATTGTTTCTCATTATTCACTTGTTGGAAAAATATTGTCTCAAGAGTGCAAACAATGTTTAATTTTTTCCACAAGAATTTCCCTGTTGTATTACATACATACACAGGCTTATCTCTCATAGGAGGTAGATGACCAAGGTCACTCATAAGGATGATGGATCTAGCACCAAAAGGACAATTATTTTTCTTTAGAAATGCTTCTCATAATCTAGCATCTATTTGCATGAATAACCTTGATCCTAGAATTCTCATTTCATCAATCAATATATATCAAATATGCCTCATTTATTCTTGGAATACTACTATTGATTTCCCCTATAGTGGTTGCATATATTTAATTGGAATTTTTAGAGCTTAGTGTCTTGCTTTTGCATGTATATTAAAAGAAAATATTCTTGTTGGGGAAGAAGAAGAAAAGGAGTTATTCCATTACTTGAAAAATTAGAAAGAGCTTAAAAAATAAAATGGATAAGGAAAGACTTCTTAGTGCCTATAGTGCCTTGAATAATCATAACAAGAGCTTCACAACTCTTATATTCAACAAAGTGCCTTAAAACAATTTCAAAAGCAAGTCATTTTTTTTCTACCAATGGATCTAGAGATGCAAATGTTCTATTTGAAAGGTCAACGAAATCACTCCTTGATTATCCATTCCTTATAAAATTAGTAACTTCTTCAACAACATCATCGTTTTTGTCGATTCAATTGAAGTTCCTTTTATAAAAATTTAGGATTGACAAACCCATATAACTATCAATATTATAAAACCAAGGGATCAATAAACCCCTAGGGATTGCTAATATTATAAATTTAACAATTTGTTAAAAAGACATGGACAGCGAGAACAAATAGGAAAGATAAAGCTTGCATTGCAATTTTATTAACAATAGATGTAGATTTATAGTACAATATGGTGACCGTTGGGATTCACATCCTAAGGTCCCTTGGACTACTTAGTCTATTCGGCTTCCACACTAACCCATTTAGGATTAGGTGTCCAACATTCCCCCCCTTAATCTGAAGGGTTATGTATGAGTCCAAGAAGAGAGTTGTAATACAAAATGTGCAAATATGCATG
>APFE030396564.1:245333-294852 GCA_000404065.3 Pinus taeda | reverse complement strand
GGGTTTTTTGGCCAAAGTTCCTATTTTGAGTTTATAGTTATCGTTTCAAAGTTTACATTGTTCTTACTTCTCTCTTGTTCGATAACACTTTTTTCTCCTCATTATGGCTATAAACCTGTGTAAAAGTTTCATTTCAATAATAATGCAAGATTTGCATATTTGTTCATATTTTTATTATTGTTGTTTTGAAAAAAAATCCAAATAATTATCTAATGAAGCATTTGTTATTTTAAGTTTGTTAACAAATTGTTCAATCTCTGAGTTATAATTTCCTTTAAATATTTTTAGAAGGCTTGGAATTTATCATCTATTTATATAAAGATTTTAGTTTCCCAAAAGATTAAAACTTCAAGCAGCTTTTATTGCTACTATAGCTTTTGGACTTAGAGATAATTTTAATTATTTCTTGCATACATTAAAATTTTGTTTGGAGAATTCTTATACACTTTCATGTTTCAAGGGGGTTAATGACTACCACCCTCGGTAGCCGTCTTGACCACTTCTCATCAACGCCAAAAAGTTTGGGGGATTACCATGCAATATTATGCATGTGGCTTGCTTCTCCTAGCAAGATTTCTTAACATGACCTTTCTTCTAAAAAAAATGAGCAAACCTCAGAATTCCAATAATTAACAGCTCTATGGGATTTCTTCTTACAACATTAAGAAACAAAGGATGTCTTGCTTGATGCATACATATTTGTTTTCTTCTTCTTGCTCTAGCTGATTGGCTTGGTATTTTTTTAGGGTGATTATGGTGGCTAAGTCTTTGATATCTTATCTTCATTTCCCTTCCACAATCCATCAAAATAAGGATGAAGCGGTAGTGTGTGGTAGTGGCAATGCGTTCCCGTGTCTATCTCTCTATTTCTAATTTTCATTATTGCACCTTTGCATGCATTTTGAATTGATTTTGAACTCTCTCTCTCTCTCTCTCTCTCTCATTTTGAAGATTGCACTATAAATGCATTTTAAATTCATTATGGGAATCTATGGGGTGTCTCTCTCTTATTTTGAATATTGCATGGTCCTTCCATTCAATGTGGGCCTCTATGGAGTCTCTCTCTAATTTTTAAAGAGAAAAAAAAGTTGGAAGATGGAATAAGGATCGGAGTCTCTTAGAGCCAAAAGGCCATTAAAACACTACATAGTAGTGTACCAATTGATATATTTTCCACCTCTTCTCCTCACTATGGTTGTAAGCATGTGTAAAAGTTTCATTATTTTCATATTTGTTGTCATTCAAAACCTGGTAGTGAGACGAGACAAAATCAAAGGAAGTATTCACACTTGATTTTCTTTAGGCACATAAACTCTATTTTAGGCAAGGAACAAGTTCGATTATCGTATCATGAAAGGAGAAGAACCAAATTTCAATTTTATTTATGGCTGCAAGTTGTGAAAAGAAACTATATTGAGATTGTGAACTTTATGAACATATAGCCCTATGAATAAAGTTGAGGTTGGTGTTACTATTGACAAAGTGTGTTGTAATCAGTCAAATAAATGGTCATGCATGTGTGTGGGATTTGTATTCACTTGAATTAATATGTGAAATAGCCGAAAAATTATTGCAGCCTTGATCCTACAAGAAATTTCTCCACTTGATAGCATTTTTAATAGTCTCCTTAATTATAAATTTGTGAGTATTGTCTTTGAAGTCATAAGCATGTGTTGAAATATTATAATCTCAATGCAATATAATTGTTTCTTTTCCAAATACCTTATTATAAATTATGAACACTAACATAGTGATTCACTGGTCAAATACAACCTATTTAAAGATTGATTTTTGGAGAACGAATCTAGTACCTTAACAATTGATGCATCTAGGCATTCACTTTTCCTTAGATGGATGTGTTGTTGCCTAAGATGCACACCTTAATGTGGGGAAAGTCCACAATCCCACCAAGTGTGACCTTAAAGGAAAAACACTCAAAGAAGGGGTTGTCACATATTCCCAACTCTCTTTGTTTAGACTCTCTTTTAGCTAATTCAAGGGGGGTGGTCCCTAAGATAACACTAAATAAAAGCTTGTTAAGGATAAAAAGATCTAGGATATTATAGGCAAGGCTATCACCATTCAATATAACTTGAGTATAGAGATTAATTAGCAAGAATGAATATTAATGAGCATGTAAATATTAATAAGACATATTTAATGAAATCAATAAGATAAATATGAGAGACCATTGCTTTAGAGATAACTTTCAAGAAAAAATATGCTCAATTATGATACTTTCAATTGAAAAATGATCCTTCAAGTTACAAGAATAGAAAAGTTGCAAGACAAGAATTAGTTATCTAAAACCACAATTGATTATAAACAATTTAGAGATGTGAGCAACAAGATTTTAAAATAGAACTTGCAAGAGAAGAAAACGTGTACTTAAAGAGAGATGAACCAATATGATACAATCATCAAAAGGCAATGAGCATAAATTTGAAATAAAAAAATACAAGGATATTAAAAGGAAACTTGCAAGTAAATGATTAGCTCACAATCCAAATTATGGGTCAAAGCATGGGGTTGGGTTACACTTTTTGGCGAAATGAGGGCGCATTTTTCTGAAAAGTGGATGCTCGATAAAGCAATTTTAATTTGTTGAGGCACTTAAAAATAGCTCGATCGATCCATTTTATAACCCGAGTTAACTACTCGATCAAGAGTTAAAAGTTGGGAAGGGCGTTGGCGAGTTAGCTTTTTAATGGCTTGATCGCAAGTTAAAAGTTGGTAAGGGTGTTGGCAGGTTAGCTTTTTAATGACTATCTGGAGTCAATGGTTAACTGCATATGTCGCTCAATCGAGGGTTACTTTAATGCTCGATCGAGAAAGATGAATTTTGAATCCAAGCGCTCGATCGAGTTCTTGAATTCCTAAAAATTATAGTTTCGGTACCTCTTCTACAAATTTATCTACAATCCCATTTTGTACCCTATCGGATTTCGGAAAGAATTTTCCCTTAAGTGGCAGAGGTGATCACATTGGATTCGTGAAAGAATCCTCTATCTAATGGCATATGAATTTGACACTTTTGAATTCATATGATATTTTTCATCTAATTTATTTTAAACATAACACTTGAAAAAAAATTGACAATTTCAAAGGGGATAAATAAAAAATCAATAACATAAAATATACACAACGAAAAAATTTCAAAAAATACCATTATCTTCTTTTACGAGTCCTCTTCAAAAGGGTACTCTTGGTTTTTCAATTTATTTAAAGAGTTGAAAAAAATATTAGGTGAACACATGTGTCTCCAAAATGCAATCGAAATATTACTTCGCCAACTTCAAAAAATAATAAAAAATGTAATTTTGCAACAACAACAACAACAAAATTGTAAATATGAAAAAACTAGTTCCTTCGTGGAGATCATGTTCATATATTATATTAATATTATATATATTAGCTAATTATGTTACGTGAACACGTGCATACCTATTAAGTTTTGTGATAATTTGCAAGGACATATATTGCATTTAATGGAAAATTGAGAGATTATACGACGCTAAAAAAAAAATTAAAAATATCATTAGGACAACAACATAATTCTCCACATATTATTTGTTTACTCCAAATCAAAATTCATAATTATTATATGAATTTGGAGGGGTGCAATTCAATAAAAGAGGAAAAACTTGAAATTTCATCGCCACATTTGGCCCAAAATTGTAACCCATCTTCATGCTTTCAACCTTATATAATAACTAATTGAATGCAATGTGAGAGAATGTTGCTAGTGAGTGTGTGAAAAAGAATGTTCTTGGTAGATTTTATTATATGCCTAAACTAAGGTGATATTTCCCTTCAATTCCTACAACTTGGTAAGGAGTGAGGTTGTTGCAAGAAGGCTAAGAGAGAATGCTAAGGCCTTAATAATGATACCCCCTTAGGACTTCAATGCAACCCATGTGCCTTCATCCTACAAGGGCTCGACCACAAGAGAACTGCAAGGTCACATGTTTTAACCTTTGTTCCAAACTAAAATATCTGTGAATTGAATGACAGTTAGGGAAGGTTGTCCTGGTTGTCTATCAACCAAGATTATGCTTTAAATTTATAAACGCAAACTATATCTAAAATGAAAATGAGATAATAAAAAATTAATTTGCTTCAAGTGAGATACAATAAGAATGAGTTTCTTCAAAAGCGAAATATCTTAAGATATATCAATAACAATATACTATTCCACTTATATGATCAAATTAGCAATTAGTTATGACATCAATATGAGATTAATATTATGCCAATGGTCAATGAAGCAAGCAAAAATCTCCCAGTGAAGCAAAGTGAATTAGATCAATTACAAATGAGATCAAGAAAATAAAGTTGCTTCAATAAAGATGTCAATTAGATCAAGTTATTGCAAATGAAAATTTAATCAAGTATTTGATGAACTTATTCAATGAACACAAGAGAATTAGATCAAGACAAGTGATTGAAGCTACTTACAGAAAAAGATGAGATCTAGATCTAGAAACACTAGAGCAAGGAAGTTAATCTATCAAATGCATAATGATACAAGTTAATGATTAGATCTAATGACTAAGATAGCAAAAGAAATGGAAACAAGCTACAAACTAGCTACCCAGGAGGCTCTCCTACCAAATGAGGAGATAGGGATACCAAGGGGAAGAAACCTCAAGCTCCCTCAAAAATGTTCTCTTTTATTATATTAAAAAATTGACATCCTCTTAAGGAGAAGAAAGGGCCTAGAACTTCATACCCCTTCCTCAAAGAGATAAAAATTTATGAAAAATATTTACAAATTTTATGATTAAATTACAGTGATAATTCCTCCAAAAAAATGCACTTTCCCTTCAAAAAAAAATTGCTTCAGTTGTAAGGCATCCAAGTAATGAGGAACTTTCACACCAGAAGAGAGAAAAGGCTTCTCTAGGCTTGTGCCCAAGAGAAAAGGCCCAAAAAATTGATGCCTTCCACAAAAAATTTAGATCTGAATGTTTTCCAAGCATCAAGTGGTTCCTTTCTTCAAAAATCAAATTATATTTCTCCTAAAAAAAAATTATCAAACCCTTCAAGGATTTTTGTTCAAGTTGTAAGGGGAAATCCCTTTATCCTTGTGACTAGGTGAGATGAGCCTCAAAATGAAAATAGCTTGCCCAAAAAAAAAAAAATTGATCTTACTCCAAGAGTGAACATGGCCTCCAAAAAAATTTGATCTCTTTAAAACCCTAACAGTCTAGGAGAGAGGAGAGGGTTTGATGAATCGAATAAGTGTTTACCTTCAAAAAAAAAAAAAAATTGATCTTCAAGATTCCACTTGCAAGAAATTTTTTATGAAATTTATTCAAGCCAAACCCTCGATCCTTTATTTGTATCTGCAAAAAATAAAGAGGAGAACCAAGAAATATATACAAGTCTAGAGAGAGAGAGAGAGAGAGAGAGAGAGAGATTAGCTTCAAAAAAAAAAAAAAATTGATCTTCAAGATTCCACTTGCAAGAAATTTTTTATGAAATTTATTCAAGCCAAACCCTCGATCCTTTATTTGTATCTGCAAAAAATAAAGAGGAGAACCAAGAAATATATACAAGTCTAGAGAGAGAGAGAGAGAGAGAGAGAATATATAAATATATATATAAATCTTACAAATCTACTAGCCCCTAAGAGTGTGAGTACACTCCACCCTTTCGTAGCAAAATATAAGCTCTAAAATAGTTGAATTATTCAGTGAAAGGTTATTAGAAAAGAGAAAAAGATCTTGAAATATGCAATGGCAAGCAATCTCCTTTCAAAATAAATTGTTTGATAAATCCTTTGGAAGAAGCAATGTGGGTTCCTCCACTTCTATTCTCTTAAGAGTTGGTTCATCCAACCAAAAACTTACCCAATGCTTAAGAATGCTTCAGAAATTTTAGATCTCTACACACTTAGAATAAAATGGTTAGACTAATAAGTAATTAAAGTGGAATTATATAATACAATGAAAAAGAAGGCTAGGGGTCCAACCAAAACCCCACTAGCACAAATCTAGAGTAGTTCTCTAATTCAAATATCAATTCAAGATACCTATACATTAATGGATCTAGAACATGGAAAGTGAACTAACAAAAATTAACTAACACCGGTAGAGCATTAAGAACACATTATGAAAGATATTACCATAGACGCATAAGAATAACACCACCAAAATCTTCCCCCAAAGTCTTTTCTTTATTATTCAGAAAACATTTAATACATAGTCCAACAGAGTTTCCAGAGCCAAGAGCTCGATTACATGATGTTTATAGGATGATACAATGAGGATCTTAGAGCTCTTTAAATAGAAAAATGAGAGAGATACCCCTCTCCACGTGAAAATGGTTAGATCCTTTGAGCAAATGACTTGATCCAAGTGCAAAAATTATGATCCCTTCATGAGTTGCGCAGTTCTTTAGGAGGAGAGACATTTTCCTTGAAGGAGGAGCTAGATTGACCCATGTTTTGATCCCATAGTGGCTTGGACCACTAAAAATATTTGTATCCCTTTTATCCTTGAGAATATCTCATTGAAAATAAAAATCATGGACCATCCTTTTAAAAAACTGACTTTGCTGGTCATGGGCCTTTTTTCTGGACCATCAAATTTTTCCTTAAGCCATTTCTTCTTGGTAAATGGAATTCCCACAAATTTTTTACTTGAATTTAGTATTTGGGAATTTCCATCTCATTTTTTTATCATTTTCACTTGGAGAGAATTTTTTATTTTTCTCTCATTTTATTTTCTAACTAATTTTTGGCTAATTATTTACCATTTATTTGCCACAACACAGAAAAATTGGTTTTGATGGGTACGACATAATTTTCCACCCTCAAAGTGTGGCTAGATATAAAGTTTAGGTGTAGTGGTCCAATTCTGATTGCTCATACCCACTACAACTTCTATAGACAACACTTATTACATTTTACATCAAGTAATTACTAAAAATCCTGACGAGTGGAAATTTTTTAATAACTAAAAACTAACATCTAGACACAACCAAATTCTGTGAAACTTTAGAGATGATCTTGTATGGAAATTTACATCAACTCTAGACACAATGACTCACCTAATACTTTACCATCAAGCTTCACTCCAGCTTCGGTGGATATTTAAGAGAAAAACTCAACTAATTATTTAGTGTTGAGAAATACAAATAATTAGCTAAAGAAAAAAAATTCCTCAGCATGAAAACTCTCTAGAAAAATCCCAAGCTACCTAGGCATTTTACATGGCTTTATTTTCATCATACTAGAAACATTTTTACAGCAATAACCCCATAGGGCTACAAAATTTGGAATATAGAATGATGACTAGAAGTTGAATGATGACGATGAATTCTAAAATCTCGAGTGTTCTAAATTTGTTGAGATGCTATGAAATGTGCTTTGATCATGGAATGGTTGACAAAACTTCAAATGAAATTTGAGTGGTCAAAATTTGGCTCCAGGTGGCGATGCGTAATTTCATGAAAGCATGCGAGAATCTAGAATTTGCATCCAAGTCAAGCAAGGTACATCAACAGTATCCCTCCAATTATAAATCCATAAATCATCATAAAATCAAATGTTGAAATAGGAAGATTGTTCTAACATGCTAAAATATAAAGTTATTCTAACGATGTGAAATATAAATCTAATCTAATAATATGAAATTAAAATTGTTGAAATGAGATCTAATCTATGAGAGTAGGGATAGAAATACAATACAGAGGATTCCCTATGGCATCAGATGTCGTCTTTATAGAACAGCTTGAGAATTTGACCATTTTCATGTAATTCAAGTGGCTCTCCATCCAACATGCTCAAGTGAAAGGAATTATGTACAGTGGGTCCCATGATGATGTAAGGTCCAAGCCATAAGTTGTCAAACTTTCCATGATTTCCTAGCTTCTCGCTCCTGCGATCCCACAAGAGTACCATATCTCCCTACTGAAAAGGCCTAACTCTAGAATATTTATCAAAATTCTTTTTAACTTTATCTTGATTCTTATTATTATGCTCAAAATATTTTCTCTCGGTTTTATCCAACTCCACTATATGATCAATTCTATATTTAACATCATTTTTTTCTGAAGTGAAATTTCGGAGGAATCGGTATGTTGGAAGCCTAAGGTGCATAGGTAAAGTAACATCCAAGCAATATGCAAGTTCAAAGGGAATTTTTCCTATGGAATTTTTCTTTTTAATCTGGTCTACCCACAGTGCATATTGGATTTTACTATCCCAAGCCTACGTATTTTTCCCTACTATCTTTTTATAATGGTTATCAAATTATTATTAATAGATTCGGCAAGACCATTACCTTGAGGATAGTAGTTTGATGAATGGGACAAAATAATGTCATGCTTGAAACAAAAAGAAGAAAATTCAGAAGAACTAAAATCCTTGGCATTATTAGTGGTAATCTTGGTTGGGACACCAAATCAAGAAATAATATTTTCTTCAATAAAATCCATAACAACCTTTTCAGTGTCATTTTTTGTAGGAATGGCTTCTACACACTTAGTGAAATAATCGATAGCAGCCAAAATCCAGGAGTAACCATTACTAGAATTCTCTGATAATTTTCATGAAATCAAGACCCCAATGGCTAAAAGGGGCCTCTATGACCACTAATTGTAAGGGAGAGTAGTTAACTTCTAATTCCCAGTGAAATTTGACATGCCTAACAACTTATAACATGCTTGTGAACATCTAAAAATATTGTAGGCTAGTAATAACTAACTCTTAGAATTTTGTGGCCAGTTGTCTTTGCAGTGTAATTCCCACCACAAATTCCTACATGAAACTCATAAATAAGCTTCTTAGCTTCAACTTCATCTATGCATCTAAGTATTACCCATTTTGAATTCTTCCATCCAAGACCATATTTCATAATGCAATACTTAGTTTCTTTCAACCTTAAAACTCTTCTCTTATGACCAACTAAGTGGCGAGGACATGTAGTATTTTGCAAATAGTAAATAATGTCAATGTACAACTCAAGTTATTTTAACCTTTGAAGCTTAGGTGAAATTTATATTTTTGAAGAATCATTTTGACAAATTAATCTAAATCCTTTTCATTTCCTTTGGTTAAAATCTGAGCCAACCCTTGGCCCTTAATAATATTTGTGGGTCTAATCTCCAAATCGTACTCTTGAATCTTAGGACCCATCTATCTCTAGTACCTACCTAAGCAACTAGTTTGAGTTAATATCTCTTTTACCACAAAAGATGGGACAAAAGCAATTACTCTAGAATATCCCACATAATTTTTGAAATGATTAAGATATTTTACCAAAGCATATGCTTCCTACTCCATATTTCTATAATTCAATTCATAAATTTGAACAATCCTACTCATGAAAGAAATCAATTGCTCATACCTTTCCTTATTCTTTTGGAGAAGCACACCTGTAATAGTATCTTCTGAAGCGAAATAAAATATCATAAATTCCTTAGAATAATCTTGGCTAACTAAAACATGGATCTTCGCAATGAAACTCTTAATTTATTGAGAATCCTTCATACCTTCATCTCCCCATACAAAATCCATGTCCTTCTTCAAAACACTTTGGATAGGCTTAACAATATTCGCATAGTTTGGAATAAATCTCCTAAGAAAATTAATTTTTCCAAGGAAGGACTGACGGGATTTAATGCTATGAGGAAATGAAAATTTCCAAATTGCCTCAACTCTTTCAGGATCAATCTTGATGCCATCCTTAGAAATGATGTGACCAAGTAACTTTCCTTGAGTCAGCCCAAATATAGACTTGGCAGTATTTGAAGAAATCCCAAACTCCCTGCACTTGTCAAAGATTTGCCTGAGATGATCAATGTGAGCAAGTCATTCCTTTGAAAAAAATGTAAGATCATCCTACTATACCTAGATAATTTTTCCAATTAATCCCTTATAGGCAAAATCCATAGCCCTTTGGAAAAATTCTCCAACATTGGTCAACGCAAAAGGAATCCTTATATACTCAAATGTTCCCCATGGTGTGGTGAAAGTTGTCTTATGTCTATCCTCTTTCTTCACCCAAATGTGGTTGTAACACGTGAAACCAGCTAATAATGACATCATACCTTATCCTAATACCCTTTGCAGTAAAGTTTCCATATTTGTAAAAGGATAATTATCCTTCTTACAAGCTAAGTTAAGGTTTCTAAAGTCAACACAAAGTCTTATCGATCCGTTTTTATTCCTAACGATCACCAATTTTGAATACCATGTTGAATGACGAGTATGTGCAATAATTCTAGCTACAAGCATCTTTTGAAGCTCCTTCAGAACCAATGGGGAAAACTTAGGATTAATTTGCCTAATTTTATGATGAAAAGGCTTAGAAGTTTCATCCTTAAAATGGATATCATGTTCCATAACATCTTCCATATATCCCTTTAACTCATCATAATAAAATTTTAATACATCTCTAAATCCACGGAGTAAGTCAACTACTTTCTTCATTTCTTCTTCACTAATACCTTTACCAATATTAACAATTTTAGGATCCTCTGAGGTACCAATATTTACTTCAATGAACTCCCCTAGATCAATCTTATTTTATGCTTTCCTCTTTATGGCATCATTCTTATCAAAGATTCACTCCAAGGCTACAATAGTTTTGGGAGTGGGATTTGTCACATCTTCACATTTTTTATATTTACATCCTTCCTCCTTGTAGTCAATTTTAAAATCCTTGAATTCCTAGATATTATTGAGAAAATGAATCACCTAACTTTCATAATTAAACACTTGCCAATGCTCAACATTATCAAGAACTGAAGGCCTAAAAATTACCTCCATATTAACTTTATCATCAACCAATCCATTAGAAAGTTGCAAAGTGGATGTTGCTACTGCAAGCTCATCATCACGGCCATTCATTTTTCTAGGGGCGGTCTCAATATTAAGAGTATAAAAAATTTCCATAATGTCTCAGACTACATTTTGATCTTTCTTGAGCCTATCATTCTTACAAGCAAACTTATTTTTGACTTGCATAATTACAAGATTAGAATCTCCCTTAATACTAAGCAACAATACCTTTGAATCCCCTACCAACTCAAGACCCAATAGAAGGGCTTCATACTCAGCCACATTGTTGGTTGCCTCAAATTCCAATATATAGACAAATCTAAAAATATGACCAAGGGGAGATTTAAGCACAACTCCAACACCCTTGCCATACTTGGAAGATGCACCATCGAAATCCATATGCCAAATCCCATTATTTAAACCATCATCCTTTTCATCTAAAAGAACTATAGAATTAGACAAGATATAATAGCTCCCAATACTTTCATAGATAATTTCATTGTTGGTCATCTTGGGGTCTTCCACATGAAATCTCCTTTCAATCTCCCTATCAAGTCTAACAAAACCAATGCCCCTAAGTGAGCCAATAGTATCATAAGACAAATCCATATTAATACTCCCTCCTATCAGTAGCGCACTTCCTTGATACTAACATACCCCAAGCATCAAGTATATCAATTACAACAATGTTCATAGCAATATTTATATCTGGGTAAGAGACAAATGAATTTGTAAATCCTTAATTAAATAGTAAACTTCAATTCTCTTAAAATCCATGGCACAAATGTTGTGATATGGCCCGCATATTTTTAAATTAAGATGTTCCATGACCCTCTTGGTCATGACACTAGCTAATGCACCTAAATTCAACATGCAATTATATAAGTGAAAACCATTCACAAGCAAGGTAATGAAAAATAGTAGACGATATTTATTATCTCTATGTCGATCCATGATCTGAAGAATAATTAGAGCATCCTCATAGGCAGATTCAATATTATTTCCACGAGGGGCATCAATATATTTCAATATCTTAGACTTCCAAGAAGGGATATTCAAAATACCCATCATAGGAACCAATATCTTTGCATTATTAATCCAACCTCCCAAGTCAATATTCAAACCAGAACTAAAATTCCTAGTGGAAATTTGAGTCTCGCTTTTCTCTTTATTCTTTCATTGATAATTTAATCCCTTATCTTTTGCAATCCCCAAGACTTGTTTTGGAGAAATATTTTCTCCATACAACTCAGTGACCATATCCCTTTTATATTTTAAATTATTTACACTACAATAATATTGGAGTGTCTTTACATTGTGACTTTTCTCCACAACCTCCATCCAATCCTCCATAAACAAGTGATGTTCCTTACTGACAACATTTATCTGATCACATGTCCCTGCCATCCCACTATAAATGATCCTCTTCATGACAAGGAAAGTAGCCTCATCATTGAGTTCATTACAAGCTCTACAATAAGGTAGATATTGATCAACAAGATTTGTAGACTCAAGTGGGTTTGGTGGCCTCTAATTATTAGGAGGGACTATCTTCTGTCGTCTATCATTACTTCTATTATTCTGAAATTTATTTCCTTGGGACCTCTCCATGGAAACCAAATTATTATGAATGGTGGTCATTTGATTCGAATGAATAACTTCCATGGACTTAATGAGTTATGTTAATTCCTTAGTGGGATCACTTTCAACTTCTTTAACTTCTTTTCCTTTTGACTCACTCTTATGATGACCCTTAGTAAATCCTTGAATTTCAAACTTTCCAAATGCTTTTCTACATTTCTCTAACTCTTCAGCTAAATTTTGAGCAACCTTTACATAATTAGGCTTAGAGTGCCTTATCTCATAAGAAGTGTCAGTTGCAAATGCATCAATATCATATACCAAAAGAGACTTCTCAGGAGGGTTGTATTCTTGAGGAAAATTTTTCACAATATCATTAAACTTCTTATTGAACTCCTCCAAAGTCTCATGTTCATTCTTCTTTATATGGTTAAGAGCGTTAATCAAGTTACTTTCATCTCTTTTATGTCAATACTTGTCATTAAAGGTGCTAATGATAAACCTTAAAGAGTCAAAAGTGTTAGCAGGAAACTCTGTGAACTAGTCCAAAGCATCCTCATTGAGAGAGAGGATGAGGAGCCTCATCTTCATATCCTCGTGGCTATGGTTAGCATTGTTACACCACTTACTCACACAAAGGTTGAAATTCCTAAGGTGGTTTTTGACACTAATCGCATTATTACGTTCAAAAGAAGGTAACTATTCCGATAACCTCATTCATAATAACATTTGGAGAGCCATTAATGTTAGAGAAATCACCGGGGGGGGGAAGTCATCCATGATGTCTTACTGAGCTTGAACCTAAAGAAATATAATATACTATATATATATAATTAATATATATAAATATAATATATAAATATATATATATATATATATATATATTATATATATATATATAATATATATATTATATATATATATATATATATATATATATAATATATTATATATATATATATATAATATATATATATAATATATATATATAATAATATAATATATAATATAATATATATATATAAAGTAAAAAGAATAAATAAATAAAGTCAAAAAATAGTAATAATAATAAAATAAAAAATAAAAATAATAAAAAATAAATATATTTTTAAAATTGGCAAACTAGGGCCAAACTCCATGTGGGTCATCTTATTAATGGAAGTTGATATTTTTATTCGATTCCTCTCATCGAGAGGTGTAGGATTGATTTAAATATCATCCAATTCTGATAAGTATTCATGGAGACATGAATTTATTTGTGTTATGGGACAATTCGTCAAGGTCAACCAGCAACCAAATAAACCCCATTTGTGCTCAACGTTTTAGTATAAATACAGGTGGCCTTCAAGTCATTTCAACACACTTGGGATCTCTTCTCCTCTACTTGTCTTTTGGGTTTTAGTAGGAGAATATATCCTAAGGGATAACTCTACCCTAATCCAGAGGGTAGAAGCCAGAATTGTTGGAACTGCTAGGAAAAGTTGGATTTGCGAGAACTCCCGGAAAAAGTCGAAATTGCCAGAACTGTTGGGAACTTCCAGAACTACCGTGAATACCCAGAATTGGTGGAACTACCAGGAATAGCTGGAAATACCGGGAATAGCCGGAACTACCAGGAATAGCCGGAACTACCGGGAAAAGTCGGAACTACCGAAACTGTCGGGAAAGCTAATGTAGAGGGTAGAAGCTGGAACTGTCGGGAATAGCTGGAACTGCCAGGAATAGCCAGAACTGCTGGGAACTGCCGAAATAGCCGAGAAAACTAACATAGAGGGCAGAAGCCAGAACTGTTGGGAACTTCCAGAACAGCAGGGAAAGCTGGCACAAAGGGCAGAAGCTAGAACTGCTGGAACAGCCAGGAAAGTTGACGCAAAGGGCAAAAGCTGGAACTGTCGGAACAGCCGGGAAAGCTGACGCAAAGGGCAGAAACTAGAACTGTCGGAAACTATCGGAACAACCGGGAAAGTTGACGTAGAGGGTAGAAGTCGTAACTGCTGGGAACAGTCGAAACTGCCAGAACTATCAGGAACAGCCGAAACTATTGAAACTGTTGGAACTATTGGGAACTGTCGGAACTAGCGGGAACTATCGGAACTGTAGGGAATAGCCAGAACTGTTGGAACTGCTGGAACAGTCGAAGCATCTGCCTCTGAAGGTGAACAGCATGCAAGGGATAGCTAACTAACATTGGGACAGTTGTATGGTACTTAGCAGAAAATACACCACACATGCAATGTTACAACTACCATGCAAGGGATAGCTATCATGCAACAGCAAGCATGCTAAGGACAACAAGCATGTTAGGGATAACAAGCAAGCAAGGGACAACAAGCAAGAAAGGTGCAACCAACACATATGCCAGTATGGCAACATGGTGCAGCAATGGCACATAATGTAGTACATTGATGGGTATAGTCATGATTAATGAAGCGTGATGAGATGCAGCATAGTGACGATGGGTGCAGCATGGTGTAGCGTAGTGAGGTGCAGCATGATGACGAAATGCAGCAGAACGATAGGTGAAGGAGTCAACTTCGAGAATCAGTTGAAGCATCATGTCTTCAACTGATCTCATGTATCATCTTGTTAGAGATGATCTATGTTCTTATCTAGATAAGTCAAAGTGTTGATTATTGTTTTAAATGCATTATCTCTCTCTCTCTACTGAACTATTGAATAACATATAAGAATAATTGATCAAGGGTTTCCCCACATTGGGTTTTTTCCCTGGCTAGCGCCACATCTTGTTTCCTCTTGTCTTGGCTTGTCTTCTGCGATTTATGTTTATGTTCTATCTGCAGTTTACTTTAAAATGTTGATGTGATTGCTAATCTAGAAAAGATATTGAGTTAACTATGAAAAATAAAATAAATTACTCTAAGCATAGAACATACCTAAAATTAACATGTATGGATGTCAAAAATAGCTTCCTACCCGAGATTAGTAAGAATTCTATGAGAAGAGAGCTTTTTTAATCACAATCTAAAGGCCTTTTCAGGATTAGGAGTAGGAGTAACCAAGCTACTTTGATTCCTTCTAGTATAAACTTTGCAAGAAATGAAATAAGTGGAGTCACCACTTGAACAAAAATATAACTCTAGAGATCCAAAATGGAAAACTGAATAGTTAGTCGTACCTTGGGTCAAAGAAGACTTATTCCCAGCAACAGTGCCAGAAAATTCTGTCACCTAGGATGCACACCTTAATGTGGGGAAAGTCCACAATTCCACTAGGTGTGACCTTAAAGGAGAAATGCTCAGAGAACGGGTTGTAACTTATTCCCAACTCCCCCTGTTTAGACTCTCTCCTAGCTAAGTCAAGGGGGGTAGTCCCTAAAGATAACACTAAAGAAAAGCTTGTTAAGGATAAAAATATCTAGGCAATTATAGCCAAGGAAATCACCATTCAATATAACTTAAGTATAGAGATTAATTAGAAAGTATGAATATTAATGAGCATGTAAATCTTAATAAGGAAAATTTAATGAAATAAAAAAGATAAATATGAGAAACTAGTGCCTTTATAGATAGCTTCAAAGCAAAAATATGCTCAATTATGATACCTGCAATTGAAAATGATCCTTCAGGTTCAATATATAAACATATTATAATATATATATATATATATATATATGGATGTCAAAAATAGATTCCTACCTGAGATTAGAAAGAATTCAATGAGAAGAGAGCTTGTTTAATTGCAATCTAAAGACCTTTTCAGGATTAGGAGTAGGAGTAAACAAGCTACTTTGATTCCTTCTAGTATAAACTTTGCAAGAACTGAAATAAGTGGAGTCACCACTCGAACAAAAATATAGCTCTCGAGATCCAAAATGGAAAATTGAATAGTTAGTTGTACCTCAGTTCAAAGAAGACTTATTCCCGGCAACGCTACCAAAATATTTTGTCACCTAGGATGCAAACCTTAATGTGGGGAAAGTCCACAATTCCACCCAGTGTGATCTTAAAGGAAAAACGCTCAGAGAATGGGTTGTAACTTATTCCCAACTCTCCCATTTTAGACTCTCTCCTAGCTAAATCAAGTGGGGTTGTCCCTAAAGATAACACTAAAGAAAAGCTTGTTAAGGATAACAAGATCTATGTGTTCATAGGCAAGGCAATATTAATGAGCATGTAAATCTTAATAAGACGAATTTAATGAAATAAAAAAAGATAAATATGAGAGATCAGTTCCTTTATAGATAACTTGAAAGAAAAATAATGCTCAATTATGATACTTGCAATTGAAAAAATGATCCTTCAATTTACAAGAATAGAAATGTTGCAAGACAAGCATTACTGATCTAAAAAAATAATTGATTATAAATAACTTAGAGATGTGAGTGACAAGATTTTAAAATAGAAATTACAAGAGAACAAAATGTGTACTTAAAGAGAGATGCCCTAATATTATACAATCATCAAAGATAATGATCATAAATTTGAAATAAACAAGTACAAGGATATTAAAAGGAAACTTGCAAGTAAAGTATTAGCTCTCTATCCAAATTATACAATAGTTAATTGAATGCAAAGTGAGATAATGTTGCTAGTGAGTGTGTGAAAAACATTGTTCTTAGTATATTTTATTATATTCCTAAACTAAGGTGAGACTTCCCCTCAATTCCTCCAACTTGGTGGGGAGTGAGGTTCTTGCAAGAAGGTTAAGAGAGAAGGCTAAGGCCTCGTTAAAGATACCCCCATAGGACTTCAATGCAACATGTGTGCCTTCATTCCTACAAGGGGACGGCCACTAGAGAACTGTGAGGTAAAATGTTTTAACCTATGTTCAAAAATCAAATATTTATGAATTGAATGACCGTTAGGGAGGGTTGTCTTAAATGTTTATCAACCAAGCTTATGCATGTAGATATTAGGGTTTGATTCCTCTTTTCTTGATAATTACTTGTGATGAGTGTTCGCTTCTTTTACTTTTTTATTATGTTATCTTTCATCAAGAAATTACCAAATCAAAAGTGCATGAAGATCACAAGAACTAGGAACACAAGATATAGGCACTCAGCCAGGGAAAACACCTATCAAGGAGAAAACCCAGTCAAACTCTTCCACTTATAGATCCAAATTAAGAAGAGACAATCCAAGACCCTTTTGACCTGGAAAATGACCTCCTCCAATGACCAATTCATCCATTCCTTCAAGTATATTAACTCTACCAAAGTCTCTAAGTGTCAGCTTCAATCTAGAATTTTGGCCCCTCAGCTACAGAATTTCAGACTTGTAGCTACTTCATATATTTGGCCCCTGAAACTTGCCCAGAAACCCTAGAAAAACATGCGTGTGAGAGAAAAATATGCTCCAAACTTTGATTTAGCTGAATCTTGAATTACGTCTTCTTTCCTACAATTCACTCTTCTTTTTCGTCCTCTTTCTTTGTAGCTCGAACATGTTTTTTGTGTGCTCCAAATGAGTCGAATTTCCTTTATTTATATTTCTTCCACAAGGTCAAATTCCCTCTAACTAGGTTGACTTCTCCAAGGCAGGGCCTTCTTGGTGAGTAGGGACAAAATTACTACTTTTTACTCAAAATAAATTTCTTCACATGATACAAAAGTCCAAGAAGGGTCTAATAAATGTGAAAATGACTCTTATGACTCAAGAAAAAACCTAGAATCCTTTAATGGAGGTTATGACCTATAAAATAAATAAAAGAGCATGAAACCCATGCTTCAAAGTAATTTTTCTTTCACAATAAAATTTCTTTTACATCATGACTCAAATACAATTATGAAGACCAACAATAGTTACATTCTTCAACACTCCCTATTAACTAGGAAGGTATTCATAATTACATATATACAAAGGTACATGGATGGTATAAAAATGGTATGAAGAGTCACAACACCCATAGTGCTACATATTAGATACTTTGACCAAGGTATCTAATTGGTTTGGACTAAGGTGTGTTCCAAGATTTAGCCACTATAGGTACCATCAGGCTTCAGCTCTAACACCAACCCAGGGATCTAGGTATCGTATCCAAGGTCAGAGCTCCACAAGAACAACGATACCCTCCCTACTTTGGGATCTAGAGATCATCATGGGGGGGTATATGTCCTCCCAAACATCTTGTCACCCCAAGATGCTTCATCTCTCCCAATAAACTAAATCAAATATATCCAATTGTCTAAGCATGCTTCTAAGATGTTCAACCTACTTATGGAGAGATCTACCTGTATCATCACAACCCCATTAGTAACAAAATTTTTAAATATACATAAGTTATCACAAACCTATAGATTCTTCAAATATTCTAATGTTTCTTAGGTCATTATTATCAAACACATCTTGTCAGAAGTTTCTTCTTCAATTTTTTAGCAGCACCAAACTCAACCTCAACACTTCTTCCAGAATATCTAAAAAAAAATTATAACTTCATCAGTAAACCATTTGTAGTGCTTTATCTATTCTTTGATTTCATTCTTTATTCAATTTATTTTACTATAGTTGTCACAATATGTCCTCCCTCTTGACTGGGAGAAATACCTTTTCTTTATCCAAGCTTATTCTTTATAACAAAAGCCTCTTTCTTTTAGGCACACATGCTCTTTTATTTGTATCATCATATCATCGGAGAAATTTCAACCTTTCAAATATTTATTCCTTCAGGAAAATCATTATTTCTATGGCAACAAGATTATATATTCATCGTTAATCTCATGATCATTCTTACAGATCCCTCTTTCCATCACGCTCATCATTATTATCAAGTTATCTTCAATTATGAGGTAGGTGAATATCTTCATCATCCTGACGATCATAAACCTACAAATATTCAACAACAAGTACAACAAGGTACAAATATACAAGAGCATAAGTTAACTTTGTTAAAATAGGGCTATTATTACAATGGAAGCATCAAAACAATCAAGCTTTAGATATCCAAAACCTAAAGCTAGTTAGGTTCACAATCAACAAGAGTTACATATTTTATATTATAGACTTCAACAACTTTACTAGGGTTTTTCACAAACCCTAGATTCCATCATCAAAACTTAAAGCCTTATATATCAGCAACTAAATCAAGTTAGCAATCCAATCTTAGGATTTTCAATATCATTCCCTAGCATTTCATGTTAAACTCTACTAGGGTTTTGTCACAAACTCTAGATTTCATCAATAAAACAAAATCATGGATATCAATAATCAAGTTAGAATTCTAGAATTTCATATCTATGGTTTCATTATTATTTTCTTATGTAGATCTATTACTAAGGATTTTATCGTAAACCCTAGATACATACATCAAACTCCAAAATTAGATATACAATAATTTTGACTAGACTAGGGTTTCAATTATGCGAAAGCTCATACACCTACGGTTTCATATTACTTTAACTATTACAAGGGTTTGTTCACAAACCCTAATTCATCAAACCCCAAAAATCTAGGTTTTTATCATATAACTTAGACATTAGCAACAAATTCTAAAAGGTTAGGGTTCTATAACATCAACAAACCCTAATCATCAATAGATAAGGATTTAATCATATGTTCTTATAATTTTATTAACAAACCCCAAGTAAATTAGGGTTTTATTACTACAGACAACATACCCTCTGCATTAAAAGGCTAGGTTTTATAGTGAACTCTAAAGGTTAATGTTTCACCAAAACAAACAAAAGGAAAACGATAGTATGACATTGGAAGATTCAATCTAGTGGTTAATCACCCTAAAAAAAATATTTATGATTCAAAGCCGTAGACACAAGAGATTTAGTAATACAAAGAAAATTCCAAATGAAGAATAATCATATCTTCTTATAGGAAGAAGATCTGCAACAAATCAAACATACCTTGATTTGTTCTTTAACAAACCTTGTAGAGTTTTTCTTTGTAGTAAGATTGTTTAATACTTTTTCTTTTGATGTCTCCATCTAAGTCTAGACATAATCCTTTTTTATTTCTGCAACCTTTTCTACCAAGGAAAATTTAAAGAATGATTAATAAGTATGCAATACAAAAAAAAACTAGATGTATAAAGGAACCCAATCATGAAAGAGAAAATAAAGAACATGATACTTATCTTTTCTAAAATGGTGGAGGTTTCATCTTAATCTTTTATAAATTCAATCCTTTTGAGGGATGTCTATACCTTATCAAAATAACTCAAGAACTTCTAACAAGACATATTAGGTATATAAACTCTAGAAATCAAAATATTAAAGAAAAATTTACAAAGCCTAAAACAATAGTCTATGGTATAAGTAGGAAGATATGTAAGAGACTTAGTAATATAGGTATTTGACTTTAGATTCATCAATATTGTTCTTCTTAGGTGGAGCTTCATCTGTAATTGTAGCATGCTCTATCTCTCTCTCTTCTTACTTTTAGGATTTTCATGAAATTGATTATTGTAGTGTCCTGTCTTATGACAATGGAAGCATTATATTTTAGATAGGTCATTCTTCTTCTTTGGTCCTTTAAAATTCTTACTTCTTCCCTTTTTCTTGCATTGAGCATAATATGAATTGGATGTGATGTTCTCTTAATCTTCCTTCTTATTACTTGCTAATGAGATGTGAGCTTCTTCTTGACTACATGCATTCCACATATATTGAAATTATGGAGTTTCTTTCCAACTACTAATACTTGTTGCAGAGGCACTACATGATTTAGGTAGACCTAGTAGTGCAGCAATCACAAGTCATTTATTTGGTATGACTTCATCTAGAGAGAGAGAGAGAGAGAGAGAGAGAGAGAGAGTTATCTGATGGGCATATTAAGGATAAGATAAAAATGGAAGTTGTATTTAGGCCTTTTGTTCCAAATAACTCAGAGCATTGGCAAGTTTTTGATGATGATAAATAGGTGATCCATTTTCTTGACAATTTAGATGAGTTTGAAAATTTTCAGATAGATTCTAAGGAGGATGGATTTGATGATCATGAGGATATCATAAATTCTACTCATAGGAATGTGGTTTCTTTAGAGAAGCACTTTGATCGGCATGATGTCACAAAGTTGAGAGAGGAAAACAAAATGAATCCAGGCGAATACATCGAGGTAAACATTGGTACTTCCAGGGATCCAAAGATTGTTAAAATTGGTAAGGGTACTAATGTTGAAGAAAGAAAAAAGTTAACCAATTTACTTCGTGAATATCAGGATGTTTTAGCATTTTCTTATGATGAATTGAAAGTTTATAGGGAAGATATCATGGAACACACTATCCCCTTGAAAGATGAAAATGCTAAACCTTTACATCAAAAGCTTAGGCAAATAAATCCTAATTTAGCCCCTTTGGTTCAAAAGGAGCTTTCAAAAATGCTTGCAGCAGGAATTATTGCTCAAACGAGGCATTCAACATGGTGTTCCAACCTAGTGATCGTTAGGAAAAATAATGGTACAATAAGACTTTGTGTCGATTTTCAAAACCTTAATCTAGCATGTAACAAAGATAATTACCCTTTGCCAAACATGGAGACTATGTTGCACAGAGTAACTGGCTCTGGAATGATGTCATTGCTAGATGGTTTTTCTGGATATAATCAGGTATGGGTTAAGAAAGAGGATCGTCATAAAACTACACTCACCACACCATGGGGTACCTTCGAATATATTAGAATGTCATTTGGATTAACCAATATTGGGGCTACGTTTCAAAGGGCTATGGATTATGCCTTCAAGGGTTTAATTGGAAAACTTATCGAAATTTTTTAGGATGATCTTACTATTTTTTACAAGGATAGTATTATTCATATAAGTCATCTTAGGCAGGTAGATGTAGAGAGTATGGGATTTCCTTAAATCCGGCTAAGTCTGTTTTTGGAGTAACCGAAGGGAAATTACTTGGTCACATCATTTCTAAAGATGGAATCAAGATTGATCCTGAAAGAGTTGAGGAAATCCAAAATATTACTCTTCCCCATAATCTTAAGTCCCTTCAATACTTTCTTGGAAAAAAGAAATTTTATTAGAAGGTTTATTCCAAATTACGCAAAAGTAGCTAAGCTTATTTAGAGTCTTCTGAAGAAAGATGTAAAATTTGTTTGGCAAGAAGACGGAAAAAATGCTTTTCAGGAAATCAAAGGTGCTATTGCACAAGCCCCTATTTTAGTTAGTCCCAATTACTCTAAGGATTTCATGATTTTCTCTTTTGCTTCTGAAGATACCATTGTTGGCGTCTTATTGCAAAAAAAAAGGATGGTCACGAGCAGCGTATTGCTTTCATGAGTAGAGCGCTTTAAAATTATGAATTAAAATACAATATCATGAAAAAGCAAGCTTATGCCTTACTCAAATCTCTTAAGCATTTCAAGACTTATGTAGGTTATTCAAAATCGTTACTTTTGTCCCACATTCTGCGGTTAAAGATATATTAACTCAAATCGATTGCTTAAGGACTCGTGCTAGGTGGGTTACTAAAATACGAGAATATGATTTAGAGATTAAACCCACCAACTTAGTCAAAGGCCAAGGCTTGGCTCAAATGATGACCGAAGGTAATGAAAAATCTTTTGGTTTTATTTGTCTTAATGATTCATCTTCGGCTGAGTTGCAAATATTAGGAGAGCATGAGTGGTACAAGGACATTGTCTATTACTTGATAAATCTTACATGTCCTACCCATTTAGTCGCTCATAAGAGAAGGGATCTTAGATTAAAAGCCACTAAGTATTTCCTCATGAAGGATGGCCTTGGATGGAGAAATCCTGAGGGCATTGTACTTAGGTGTGTTTATGAAACTGAGTCCAAGAAGTTAGTTTCTGAGTTTCATTCAGGATTTTGGTGTGGTCATTATGTTGCTAGAACTACTACCCACAAATTTCTGAGAGCTGGTTATTATTGGCCTTTGATTTTTTCTAATGTGCATAAGTTTGTTAGAAGTTGTCAACCTACCAATTGTTCACTAGAAAACAAAAGCTTGTTGCCTTGCCCCTACAAGTTGTGGTTGTGGAGGCATCTTTTCAGCACTGGGACCTGGACTTCATCGGGAAGTTTCATGAAAATTCTAGCAATGGCTACTCATGGATTTTGACTACTACCAACTATTTCACTAAATGGGTTGAAGCCATCCCTGCTAAGAATGCCATTGAAAAGGTCATTATGGATTTCATTGAAAATAATATCATTACTAGATTTGGTGTCCCTGCTAAGATCACTACTGATAATGCCAAGGCTTTTAGTTCTTTAGAATTTTCGTCTTTTTGTTTCAAGTATGGCATTGTCTTATCTCATTCATCAAATTACTATCCTCAAGGTAATGGTCTTGTTGAATCAAGTAATAAAAATCCCATAACCATTATCAAGAAGATAATAGGAGATAATAAGTGGGCTTGGGATAGCAAAATCAAGTATGCTTTGTGGGCATATACGATCACTAAAAAGCAAGCTACTGGTAAAAGTCCCTTTGAATTGGTTTATGGCTTGGATGTAACTTTACCTGTGCACCTGAAATTGCCATCTTATCAACTCCTTCAACATTTTTCCACTAATAAAGATGTTGTTCAAAATATAATTGATCAAATTTTGGAGTTGGATGAAGCTCATAGGACAGCTTTTGATAGTATATGTAAAATTGAATTTAACATTAAGAAAAGCTTTGATAAATCATCTCGATCTAGATCTTTGCAGGTTGGCGATATGGTACTTCTCTGGGATTGCAAGAATGAAAAACCAGGAAAACACAAAAAATTTGACAATTTGTGGTTGGGACCATACATTATTCGAGACATTGTTGGACCAAACTCATTCCACTTGAGAAAATTGGGTGGTGAACCACTTGACTTACCTGCAAATGGCCAAATTCTCAAGTTATTCTTCAAATATGACATTTGATGCCATGGGGCATCCTCTGTATTGTATTTCTAACCCTACTCCTTTTCTTTTCAACATTTCATTTTTGTTTTAGGATTAGATTTACTTTTCATGTTACTAAATAGTTAATAAATGAAGAGCTTATATCTTTCATGTGCTTAATGTTATATCATGATTTTTGGATAGACGCTACTTATGTTTTGTTGTTTGTTGTGTGGATGCAGATTCTGGATTCTCACATTCCTACAGTGCAGCAACGTGTCCCCAAGGAGAGCCATATGTTGACCACTACATGTCAACGACGCATAGCAGTACACCCCCTTTTTTTGTAAAAGGGATAGAACTTTATCAATGTGCCCGTGTCGTTCAACTATCATCATCAGCTTGATCATGTTATATTGTAAACCCAATCTGCATGTGTAAATTGTATATAATCTCAACAGATCTGTGTCATGTATGTAATTGCCTAGGTAAACCTAATTTTCTGGTGATGATCTACATTCTGGAGGGTTTTTTGTCTCACCGATCCATGATCGACAGAGTTTTCCTTCAGCCTTACCCCAAAACCAGAATGTATTTTTTCATTAGAATCTTAGGGGAGTCGTAGTGTGTTAGATCGAGTCTATGTAAAAATGATTTGGGAATAATCCTAACTATTTGGTTAGGTTGTTTTATTAAAACTGCTTGATCTACTAGATCATGTTTGTGTCACAGAACTGGGTAGTCTATGAGGGTCCATATCAAATGGGTTTTCCCACTTGAGATGTAAAAATGTAAAAATCATGATGTAAAATGTCTTGAGGGTTAGAAAAATAATTTATCCCCTCATAAGTCCTAGATCCTAGGTAAATTTAAATTTTCCAAAGGCTAAATTCGAGGGTCCTTTAAAAAATTAAATTTTAAAAGGTCCAAGGACTAAGGTTAATTGATTATTTTGTTAAATTTTATGCCCTTAATCCCTAGGGTTAAGCCAAAGTCAAAATTTTGAGGAAATTAATTCAACAATTTAATTTTTGAGTTAATTAAAATGTATTTAATTGATAATTTTGAATTTCCTCAATAAAATTTTGACAGATGAGATTAAAATAAATTTTGATCCTCATCAACGGTTGAGATCACTTTGACAAGGATCACTCGAACTAGTCATTGGAATATTTGTCTTTAAATAGGAGGTTTGTTGTCAGTTGAGATCATTCGATCTTGGAGTCGTGTGCTAAGTGAAAGCTCTCTTGTAATCGTTTTTCACGTGCAATAAAGAAAGACTTTGGGGTTAATTTCTGTCGGTGTTACTCTTTGTGGAAATGTTGTAACATGTTTTATTTTCATGCATATATTTCCTTTTCAGTCATTGATAGTAGCTTTCTAAAGAGTGGCTTAAGCACAAGTATATTGATTAATCATTAGGGTTTGAATGGTAGTTTAAATTCTGAATATAATGGCAGGTATCTCCATTGAATCTGAATTTTATTGTCGTTTTCTCTCTCTACGTTAATGGTTGAATTGAGTTGTGCAGGAAATTCTTGATTCTGAGATCATCGGCCATTTGGGGAAGTTTTCAGTTGGGCCAGCCAACTCCCGATCAACATTTTCTAAAGGGCCCAGCGTGATTGAATCCCAGGCTTGTCATTAGAACTTCCATTGTTGATGCATGAAGGGTTTTCTCTGAAGAAACTCACTTTAAACTTAAAATTTTAAAAAGTATGTGTGGCATAATGGTAGATATGGCTACTTAGAGCTTTCAGTTTGTAATTACTGTAATTATTTAACCGGGTTTTTGGGGTTTTAATTTCATTATTGTATATTTTTTCTGGGTTTTGTTTTTTTTTTTTAATATTGCGGGTTGCAGATCTGAAGGGGAATTCTTGTTTGAAGCCAAATATAGGTCCTGGAGGGTAATATCTGGCCTCAGATTCAGCTCTTACAGGAGTATTTATTTCAGATTTGGAAAAAAATTTGTAGGATTTTCATCAGGAAAATCTGAAGCAAGATGGTTTAAAATTTTTATTAAAATTTCTGGGAAATTTCCACCGTTTCTAGTTCACCTGTTTGTTGCTGCCTAGGGTTTCATTTTGTTGCAAGAATATTTTCGAAATTTAAAACAAAAAAGAAAAGGAAAACTGAGTAAAACCCTCGTTGCAGCTCAAATCCATGCATTGCCATACTTCCCCATCTGCTGGCCATCCCATACTCCACGCAGCTTTCTCCTGCATTTCCTTACTGTCTGCCCATATCACTTCTTTTCTTCCATACTTCTTGCTGCAATTGTTTCTCTCCTCTGCCACCATCGTAGTCTCTTTCATTCTCCCCATCACTCCATATACCTGCAAGAAAATCTTTGTCTCAATGTTGTCGCATTCATGTTCTTCTTAGCCCCCCTCAAAAGCATTTTTAGTCCCTCTCCCGCTTCCTCACGCAAATTTTGTTGCCCACATCGCTGAGTTAACCTGTTCTGAGCTCTATCAACCCCTCCGCTCATAACCCTCGTAGCCATTTGATCCTCTGCCCAGCTCTACCTCCATTCCTTTATACATCTACCTGTATCATCCCTTTCCCTCACTCACGTGGCAACTCCCTCCGTCCTCAGACCTCTGAGCTCCTGCGTTCTCATTGCATTGTTGCTCTTCCATTACCTCACTGCTCCTCGCCCTCCTATCAACCTGTAATATCCTTATGCAAGCAATCCCCATCCTCCTCATGCAGTAAATTCGTTGCCCTTCACCTTATCCGCAGCTCCTTCATCGTCGCCTCTCTGCCTGCGTCAAACCCTTTCCTGTAGATATCTCCATTCTATCCATTGATTGGCCATCAAACTCTTCTACCTTCATCCAAAAAACCCTTGAATCCGTAACGTGCTGCCCTTCTCGCTCTCCGTGTGGGTTTCTCCCTTTTCGAATCCTCTCCACGCTGCCATCGACCAAATCTGCAAACACCAAATGCAAACAAAATTCAATTTTGTTTTGATTTTCTGTACATTGTGTAGGTTTTAGGTTAGATTCTTTTAGTTTATGTATATATGTTAGTGTAGGATAGTTAGGGTAGATTTAGATTCATTTTATTTTGTTTTATGATTTTAATTGTGTTTCAAAGAAAATTCTAAAAATATAAAACATTTTAATTTGATTAAAAAAAATGATTTTGTTTTCATTTCATTTACATTAAAATTTTCAAAAAAATATAAAAAAGAAAAATTTCGTTTTGATTTCATTTGTTTTGATTTAAAATATATAAAAGAAAAAATTCTAAAACTATAAATAATATAAATATTAAATATTAAAAAAAATTGATTTACTATGGTGACATTAAATCCAGTTTCCTAAAACTTAGCGGATCGTGAAATTCACCTAAGAAGTAATCAAAATTGTCAAATTTAGAAAAAACAAAAAACAAAACAAAAAAACTTCTTCTTGACATCTTTTTTGTAAAAATTTTGAGGTATTTGTCAATTCTCTATAGTTAAATATGCTTAAATTTTTATCTCTGAAAATTAACTGTTTGAAAGTAGTGAATCATTTTTTGAAACTGGTTAGCTTTTAAATTTCGTGGTTGATTAAATCATTTTCATCTCTTGAAATTTAATTGCTAAGACATTGTTTATCTATATAAAATCTATCGTCATTTCTTGAATTATTTATTGTGCATTACATGCTAGATATTTTGCAAATATTTTCAAGTGATTGTTAAAGAAGTTTATCGTAGAATTATATCTATGTTTCCTAAGCAGCAGAAAGCAAACCAATTACTTGATTTTCATTTCATCTAGCGAGATCATTAACTCCATAAGGCACTGGTATTAATGATTTAAGGTATAATCAATCTTAAGTATTTCTAAGCCTTAATCAAGTATTTGATTGTCTCGTTGTGTCTCCCAAGTCGGTTGATTCCCAGCTGGTTCTCCTTCATCCCATAGGGTCTACCCCCCTTAGCTTGCTGTAGGAAGACAGCTTAAACGGAGAGATCAAGGATCAAGGTTACAACCCCCGATCTGAGCATTGTCGCGGTGCCTAGACACTTTGTTCGACAATAGGTCGAAGTTGCAGTTGCAGTGTAGCAGTATCGAAGTACAGGAATTTGTCTTAATAAATATCTTGTTGGGGGTTGGCGTGGGGCTTGGAGGGTTTGTTGGCTTTGGTGTTTGGGTCTTGTAAATCTCTTTTGTAATCAGATTCTAAAGAAGAAGAGAAGAATTTTCTAGTCTTTCCCATTGGAGGGGCTTTTCCCTAGCTTGGATCCTATATCTTGTGTACTATGTCTCTTTGTGATCTTCATTGTTTTGGTAATTGCTTGATGAATAGATTTAAAGAAGTAATAAAGAACCAAATAACATCATAGGTAATTATCATGATAAGGAAAATAAGTTCTAATCTATAAGTCTCCATATTATCCAACACCTTCAAGTGTCAATTCTTTTCTTAGATTTAAACATTACCAACCCTTAATTATTTTATCCTTTCTTAAATTCTTTAGCGATGCTAAGTCTACTTCTTATCACAACATTTCCATATGTCATGATCAAGGATTCATATTCTTCACTATCATCACAATTCATAAATGATGGATTTATAGCCAACTTACTTCACCAACATGGATCATATGTAAAAATGAACTCTTGTCTCATTTCCTAGTCTTATGCATAATCCTCTATCCTCAAAATAGTTTATGATAAAATACCATTCTTACTTTTTTTCAGTAGGCATATAAAGGGTGGTTTTCTTATGTCTCTATAATTCCAAGGAAATTACCAAACAACTATTTATGTATGAATGGTTGTATCTTAACAATGCTACTTTAGTCCCAACCACTATTAATTATATATGTACTCATAAAGTACATCCACCATTAAGCAAACATGTGTTAGATAATGTGAGAATATATTTATTATTCCACTTAGTGAAGCATTTCCAACATGGTATTTAATTTGAAAACATAAGGAAATGAATTACCTGACTATCATCAATGTGCATGCATACAATTGCTCCAATAACCAATCCCCATCAATACACCAACACTCAATCACAAAGGAGAGGTCATTCCAATTGAGTCAAAATAGAGGAGTGAATTTGTTTCAACTTGAATAAAAATCAATAACAATAAAATGAATGACTTATATATTATTAAAGGATAGAGATGCTAATGCTTTAGAGAATATTTCTCTAATATGAATAGGCGCTAACAATTCTCTAATATTAATCCCATCATAAATGAAGACAACTACAATTCAACATCAATAATGAATTACTCCACTATTAAAATGTCAAACCAACAATAACTATAATATATTGCTCGACCACACAACTACAATACATAATTGCTTTCGTCAAATAAATATACCTTAAGCAATATGACTATATGTTCAAGAAAACATGCAATTAATTCAATGGTATCAACTGAGGGAATGGAATCTCATGTGTCATCATACAATTAATTCACCTCCAGATAGCTTTACCCTCACATAAAATATAACATTCAATTGAAAATGTTATGTAAAGGAATTGTGAGGAAAGAACCAAATAGAGCTTGTATCTATAATTTAATAAAAATACCATCTTAGGACTATGTTAAACAAAATTGATGGTAAAAAAGTTGAAGCTAAGATTGGGTCCCATGATTTCCTTGACTATTAAAATAGGTCTTGTTACCGCTCAAACTAGTAGGGGTCCTAGGAGGGGATCCTAAATGGAAACTATTAGGTCAAGGGAAACAATGGAGTGATAGCCAACTATCACCTCAGCTAAGGCTCCCTGCTCTTTACAGACTTTCACCGATGGGAGGAGACCCGATATAAAGGGGAATCAATAGATGAATAGGTCAATGAGAAGATAAGGAGTTATTCCTAAGGCTTATTCACAAGAGAGACTCAATTGTATGGCTTACTTTCTCGGGAAGCAAGGTGATAAGCTCTCTAGGAAGGGCTAAAAGGATTCTTGATGCTAGGGTTTGGGCATATATTTTGTAAATATGATTCCTAGGCCTAGAAATCATTATGGAGAATTGGTCTTTGTATGATCTTTATGGAATTGGATTTGTTAGGTTGCAGGACCACACGAGACCAAGTGGACCCATAATTAGGTTGAGGAAGTGGAATTGATCACTCAAGGAGAGACTTGGCCAAATTGTGGAAGAGAAGAGGATAAATGGAAAAATATTCTTGGAATAAAGTGCAATGATCCAAAATAGGTCACTAGCCAAGGGAAACATATGGAAAGAGACGATCCTTGGGCTAGGGATTGCAATATATTGAGCTCCCACCGTCGTAATTTCGTGAAATTTGGAGGGCCTCTAGAGGAAACTCCAGCGTAGTAATGGGAAAGAGATCGAATTCTTTTGATGGCTAGAACATGATATAATTGATGCCCTACATGACCTATGGGGACTAGGCCTATAAAGAGGAGGATAGGCGAGAAAAATATGTGTTTAAAGTGATCACCTATGGAAGGATCAATGCCTTATCCTTTGGGGAAGATGGAGTCAAGAGAATTTATGGTTTGGAAGAGGTTCACCCAACCAAGGAGGTCTTCAAGCAACTTCAAATGGAGTAGCCACTTGAGATATTTACACTTTGATATGAAATAATTGATGACTTATCAAGGTTTATTTTGACAAAATAACCTCTGGGAATATTCACCCATTCATACATGGCCCATGCAATGATGCAACGCTATAAAAGAACAAAATTTCCACAATTTCATACAAGAAAGCAGTAAATTTCAGACTTTTATAGTGAAAATCCCAACAACATTCATGTGACAAAGTAAATGACAAGAATAAGCATGAAAAAAGTATTTACGTGTATAAAATAGTATATCCAATCATCATATTATGCCAAGAATGAGGCTCCAAGACAAGAGAAGTAGATCCAAACATCAAAATTCATCCATAACAACCAAATTTGTCCTCCAAAAGGGAATGTGAAGTTCACAAGAGCTACTAAATCCCAATCCAAGTGATTATGGTTAGAATGAATAACCTCACTTATATTTATACAATCACTAATGAGTTTTATTTTCCTAGGTAGGCATATTTCAGCCCCAAATAACAAAATAATGTGCAATAATAACATTCCTTGGTGACAAGCCCACCAAGATAGCTCAACAACATAATAATAAGCCTCTCAAGAGGGTCGAATGATCAATAAAGTGAGTATTTGTGCCTTTTATGAGGCCTAATGAAATCCATAATGTGCCATGATGTGAGAATAGACCTCAAACATTGTCAACAAAGGGTTGGCCCCTTGTTTCCAAGCAAATCCTTGTGGTACCCCCAAGTGGTTGCGAGGGGCACAAGGACATCCTCATGGGTCTCCAAGTGGATCGAAAATGTAAGTAAACCATCTATAAGAGATGGGATGATATCATAAGCCCTTTGTGGTGCTCATTTGGACCCCGGATCATCTGCCAAGTGTATGATGCAAGTTTGGAGACGAATGGACATGGTGAACCAGGTGCATCATCCTCATCCAAAGATGGAACACGAGTAATCAATGAGTGGTGTTGGGGATCCATGAAGTACTCTCTACCATGGTGAAGGCCCACGGCTCTAAATTCTCACCCTACAAGTGTCAATGTGCCCCTCTAGAGGGCCAAGACCCTGTATAGGGAGACCAAGCCCGAAATGGAGACCCACTAACAATCCTACATAAGATTCAATGTGTACCTTTGCCCTCCAATACAAGAAATAATGAGAATAATCAAGTAAAATAGCTTACAAGTCATGGAACCAATGGGGCCCTTTGCCCTCCAATACAAGAAATAATCAGAATAATCAAGTAAAAGAGCTTACAAGTCATGGAACCAATGGGGATTTTCATGGTGGCATGCCCTTACATAGTGGGATTCAGAATGTAAAAGTGTCTCCAAGCTAAATAGGGGGTTAACCAAGGACCCTATAGGTCATTCCAACCTTTAAATGCGTGAAATGTCCATGGTACATCCCTCAAGTGGCAGGTGGAAAATGATATAGTAATGGAATGGAGTGGGGATTAGGTGAATCATCCAGACCACATGTCATGGTACAAGGGTAGTTATAATAAGGGAAGACCACACCTAGGTATATGAGTGTAGGAGGGAGAAAACTGTGGTACATGAGTTACCTAGACCTTTGTTTTTCCACCCTTATTCATATTCCTTTCTCCTTTGATTGATTTGTCTTCATAATTGCTCCGGCCTCCAGGGGATGAGAACATGATGTGTAATATATAGCATTGGATACCCCCTTAAGGTGGGGAAGTTCATTGACCACCAAGGGTTGAGATAATCATGGGTTCCTTAATGATGGAGGGGGCTCATATAGGGCCCATAGGAACCAAGGTGATGACCATGGATAAGGGGTAGAGCTCCTATTTCAATTTTTCCCACGTGCTAAATTTGTCTGTCTTGACCATCTTTTGCATTTTGTGGTACATTTCTTGTAGAGAGTGTCAAAATTATGCTTTTTATTTTCATTTAGTTGCATCAACCTCTGGGCATCATTCCAGGCCTAACCCAAGGTGTGACAAGGGGAGGGGGAAGCTAACCTTATGTGGACCCAGCGGACACATGTGGACTCGAATGGGAAAAGAGATGAATGGGGCTAAAATAAGTGGAAGGAAGTGATGTATATGGTGTTGGGAAGCAGGACCATGCAACCAAAATCATGATTCCCATGTAGTGCCAACCCTAAAGCTAATGGCTAGAAAAGGAGATATCATTGGACAAGGATACAAGGTAAACCACAAAATCTGGCAATGGATACAATAGTATAGACCTAGTCCACTCTTTCCATGGAATCCCCCCACCAATAATGCCCAAAAGTTCCCATGACAAGTAAGGAAAATTACTTAACTATACCAATGAAAATACATACTTCTAGGGTCAGGAGACCCACCTTCAAACATACAATCATAAAAAGTGGGTGAGGGACCACATGGCTAGCTCAGGTGGTGGAGATAATGACACATCGAGCTATCTGGTGGCTGCAAGCGGTTGTTGGTGGTCGGCTGAGGACCATCTAGGAGAAAACAATGTATCTTATATACACTACCTATAGGTGGTGGGTAACAGGGCCTACAATTGATTGGCACCCAAATCTTCCTAAATAGGGATGAATGGGTAGTGTTGGTCACTTAGTACATTTTTTGGACATGAACAACCATGACAAGAAAGGCATGTCACCCAACAATTTCCCAACAACCCAAATGGATAATGAATTGTTGATTACAAGGGACCAAAAAAATAAATGAACAATAGAAGACCCATCTTTTAGGATGTTATTCATAATATTGAATGACAAACCAAATTGTTTAAGGTGAAAACAAGGTACAAACAATTTCACAAGAATCAAATTGTTCCCATGGAACATTAAGTGTGACAAAACTCCTCTCTAATAATTAAAGAGTCAAAATCACATATTTTGACAAATAGAAACAACTACAAATACTAAAATTTTGAGCACCTTAGTAATTTAGAAAAAAAGGTAAATCATCATAACCTCATTAAACAATAAAGGTTAGGGAAAATAAAATATCATGAACCATGAAATATGGTCAAGGTTAAATCATGTATATATTGCGGAATGAGGACCGCACATATACAACTTACAGATAACATATTTTTTTGGGAAAGAAGAATAACATATACTCTATGAAATGTATGTTTCAAACACATTTAAATTAACCCCCCCACCTCCAAATAGATAAAATTTACCCCAAAAAACACTGGAATTTTCTTAAACTTGCAAGTAAGAATGTCTATTTTAGAATTGGGCTTCATATGGCTCAATTCACTTGGAAGAAATGTGTATTATTTACGTGGATAGTTGTGTTTATTTTAGAATTGGGATTCATGATGGCTCACTTCACTTCTTTTTGGTTGCAACTTTTGTGATCTTGGCACCTACAAGATTCTTCTTGATCCAATAGGATCCCGAGAGTACCTCAAAATTTAAAGCTCCCAAAACTTGATGCAAGTGATGCCACGTCGAAGAGCTTGAAGAGAGATTTCCAACACAACTTGAACGAATGAAAAAGGACTTTGTATGTGAAATTTATGATGTTTTGAAGTTTTTTCAATACAGGAGGAAAAGGGACAGGACAAGTGACACCTAGCACCCCCATAAGGTGAGATGTGGCAAGCCATATGAAGGTGATGTGGAAGTCCATAAAGAAACATGTGAGGGCCCATAGAGGACACATGGAAGCAAGTCTACGTGGCATGAAAACATGGCACTGACATGGCTGAATACCTAGTGGACAAGTGGCATTTTGTTGGTAGTGAGGTGGACCAATCAAAGGTTTCCATGTGGCAGCCTCTAACTAGCCAATAAAGGGTTCCAAAAGTAGGATAAGTGAATGGAGGGACTCAAACTCTTGACCTCGTCATAAGTCACCAAGTAGCTTGGTCATTAGGCCATTGTGGCGAGACTTAACTATAAACAATTAAAGAATATATTTAATTTTATTTTATTAGGTTGAAATGGGTTTGCTAGGGTCAAACCTTCGACATCCTCCAAACCAAATCAATCCATGTCATAAACTATGTTTGGAAAGTCTACTTGCTAATCTATTTTAACATTGGTTGTTGCAAAAATATATACAAGTGGATGCCTACATGTTTGACCCTTGGACCTGCCACTCAATTCAAACAATGTAATCCACGCTATTTTCCATTTCAAATCCCAATAATGGTTTAGTCTTGACAATAGAGAAGGGATTTAAAGCCAACAAGGTTGAATACAAAATTTTTCATGCAAATCTTGTGTAGTGTTTTAATGCAGAGAACCTAGAGGTGATAGGGGTTTGGCAGACATGTTATATTTGATCAAAACCTTGTATTTTATCAATAAATGGGAAGCAAAGGAGTGAGAGTCAAATAAAATGACTCATAAGTGGGTTTGTGGAGCCCAATTATCAATTGTTTTGTCGAGCCCAGTAACAACATACTAGCAAAGAGAGGAGGTCGAGCAACCAATTTGTACACATAATTGTTTCTCTTTTGCAATTTCGAGCCTATTTTAGCCCTTTGGAGATAGCAAAGGAGAGGTTTAATAAATTCATGTAAGTCATTTTGTAATGTAGAGAAGAGAACTATTAATAGCATAATGATATAACTTTTCCCTTTTTCATCATTAATAAAGAGGCATTCCCACTAGGAAATGAACCGAGAGACATAGCCCGCATCTTGCGTGAACTTTTTTAACAAACCAGTTGAATCTTCTTATTTCTTTGTTGTCAGCTTCCACTCTTAGATTCTCTATTTTGTGTCTTTAAGTTTGGTATTTTCTCTTTAAAGAGAACCTTCTAAGCTTATGAAATTAATATCTAGATCAAGTTTTGGTATCAAAGCTTTGGAAATTAGGTTGATGTTGGTTTTTGAGTGAATGGGTACCAAGTCTAAATCAAAGAAGGGAGAAGGCATTCTTAAGGATTTCAATCCAAAGATTGGTACAAGGAGAGTTTTTCAAAGAAAGGAGATGGTTGAAGCAACAAGAGGAAATCACTTTAACTTGGAGGTTGATTTTTTTGAAGCATTCAAATTCGTGAAGGCAATGGTGGAGGAATGGTATAATGAAAGACATCAGCAAAAAGAAGAAAGTTGCAGCAAAAAATTTAAGACTAAAGGAGCTAGGAATGATTCTCCTCCTCCGTCTTCCTCTTCTTCTTCACCTCCACCTTCTCCGCCTCCTTATTCTCCTCCTCATAAACAAATTTCTTCAAAGAAATTGATGTTAAAGTTGAATATAAAATTCAAACTCCCAATGTATACTAACAAGCCCAACGCTGAGAAACTTGGCAACTGGATCTGGCAATTGGAAGTTTACTACAAATTTCAGAAGACTAAAGAAGATGTAGTAAAGATTCAGTTGGATTCTCTTCATTTAGAAGGCACTATGCTGAAATGGTAGCAAAGAAAACTCCAGGAAGGAATTCATAAGATTGGTAAGATTCCTCTTTCTTGGTTTGAATTTACCTTAGTCTTAAAGAAGCATTTTTATCCCTTTGGGCATACACAAAGTTCCATCATTGAATGGAAAACGTTGAGGCAAGGGAAGGGTCAGAGTGTGTAAAACAAAAATCTTATGATACGCAGAGATATATATATATATATAAATATTTTTATTAAAAGATGAATTACAGTTGATGGTTATTACAATTGGGGGTACCTGGCTTATATACCGCCATGGACACCCTTTGGGGAAAGGGCATGATCTTATGATCGTGCCCTTTCATCTAATTTAACTGAAAATTAAATAATAACCTAATCTAACTAATTTTTACATAACATTGCCTTCCTCTCGAAAGAATTCTTTTCCCTCAAAGCATACGTAACGACAGATGTTGTTGACAAAATGCTTCATTCTCCCAAGAAGCTTCTTCTTCGGGCAAGTCCTTCCACTTGATCAGATATTCCTTGATAGTACGATATCGAAGCTTTCTTTCTCTAGTAGACAAAATACCTTCTGGTTCTAAAATGACTCTTCCCTCATCATCTAGGGATGGAAGTGTTGTTTTCACTGTTTGATTGTTACCTAGTGCCCTTTTAAGGCAAGATACGTGGAAGACGTTGTGAACACGACTTGTCTCTGGAAGGCTTAAACCATACGCAACTTGGCTAATCTTTTTGTTGATCTGGTAAGGTCCATAAAACTTTGGTGCCAATTTGTTTTTTCCTTTCTGTTTTAAGGATAATTGTTTGTATGGTTGGAGCTTAACAAATACCCATTCTGCAACTTCAAACTCTCTTTCGGTTCTGTTACGTTCTGCTTGTTGCTTCATACGATTCCTGGCATTATTCAAGTTTTCTTTTAATATTTGGATGATTTTTTGAGTTTCTTCTAGTTGATCTTTAACAGCGGGTAGATTTGTCTAGACAATAGCTAGATCCTTCCATTTTGGGGGTTCATACCCATATATAGCTTGAAATGGCATGATTTTTGCTGATGTATGATAAGTGGAATTATACCACCACTCAGAAAGATGTAACCATTGAGCCCATTTATTTTGTTTTTCTGTAGCGTAGCAACGTAGGTAGGCCTCCAAACATTTATTGACAACCTCTGTTTGGCCATCTGTTTGAGGGTGATAAGCAGAACTCATATTTAGGTAAGTTCCTATATGGTTGAACAATTCCTTCCAAAAATTACCTTTGAACTTGGAATCTCTATGACTCACAATGACTTTCGGAAAACCGTGTAACTTATATATATTTTTGCAAAATATTTCAGCGATTTCTTTTGTTGAGTATGACTTCTTTATTGCCATAAATTGAGCATATTTGGTGATTCTGTCGACTACTATGAAAATCTTGCCCTTGCCTTCAGATTCTGGTAATCCTTCGATAAAGTCCATTGAGATTTCTTCCCATTTCTGATTTGGAATGTTTAAGGGGTGAAGTAATCCTGGTGTCGTAATATTTTCGCTTTTATTCCTTTGACATGTGTCACACTCTGCTACATACTTCTGAATATCACGATTCATTCCCTTCCAAAAGAAGGATTGACGTGCATTGTAGTAAGTCTTAAAGAATCCTACATGTCCAGCTGACGGCAAGTCATGTAATTCCTTGAGTATCTTAAACTTAAACTTGGAATTTGTATTTAGATAGATTCTTCCCTTATACCATAGGATATCATTCTTCCACTCAAATTTTGAGTTGTTGGGAAGGTTATTGATTATTGTCGTTATTTCTGGATCCTTGGCATACTCACTTCGAATTTCGTTAAGCCACTCAGGGACAGCAACCGAAATTGCAAGTAGTGTTGGTTCTTTGATCCGGATTTAAACAGGAACGCAACAAATTACAGAGATTACCATATACACAAATATGCAGCGGAAATAATACTTCATTTCATTAATGGAAAATACTGAAATATGCTTACAATCAGAAATGGAAATAAACTAGCTAGGGCGATGGAAGCTTATCTCTGAGAAGAGATGTGTTGGCTACATGCCTCTGAACTGACTTACAATGAGGCTCGAAGGCCTATTTATTGTTGGAAACAATGAAAAACCCTTAACATTCCAAAACCTAACCCTAGGAGATGAAACGCCAAACTGTGGGCCCCGTTTAGGGGTAAGTTGGTACATCAACTTCCCGGGGTCGTAACTTTAGCATATGATCTCCGTTTGACGCGTACAATAGCTCATTAGAAAGATCTATTCGAGCACTATCATTGTTGGAACGGCAACACCGGTCCATGTTCCATGGACCCGTGTTGCCCATGGGATCCCAAAAAACGTCGTTTAGGGCCTCAAAACGGCTCCGGAAGTTCAGGACCCGAAAAACTGCTAAAAATAGTAAGTTGTGCTACAATTAAGGAAACTGAAAATGCTGAGAAAGACAATGGTGGGGGTCCATGTGGACTTGGCAGGTGGCCACCAATATCCACCTGGATCAATGTGTTTCTTTTGTGTGTCTCTTGTGTTGTGATTTAAATTTTGTTTACATATTAAATATGCTATTCATATGATGATCTGTTGGTCATTTAATAGTTCAAATAAATATTAAAGCGAAAATTAAAAAAAAAAAATTATGTCTATGAATGCATTATATTGATTCATCCCCCTCTAAGTATAGTCAAATTTCCAACGAAGTATGGTAAAATGGTCCCTCAAGATGTTAGAGAAGGTGCGATATAACACATATAAACTCATTCTACCCCCATACATGTGCATTTACTTAATGGTGAATGTAGAGAATTTGAAACTCTATGAGTCTTCTTTGTTGGATCAAGAAAATGAACATGTCCTACCTTATGTAGAGGATTTGGCACCAAATTCCTAGGTAGAGTTGAAAAATGATATAATTTTTCATACGAGGTCGAGGACTATAAAACGGAGGCAACATGACCTTTGGCATATTGGGTTGAAAGGATATCTTCCATGGAAGGATAATGTAACACCCTCCTCCCAAATTTAACTAAGCTAACCGGTCCATTGGGGTAATCATGTGATGAGAGGATACTATGATGAAATTCAACTCCCCATGTACAATTAAGGAAGTGGAATCGACAAAACAAACCCAATCTTACCTTACTACTGACCCTTCAGGCGACAACCAACCCTTCCAGGTGCCTAACCCTTGAGACAAGTTGTCATTTTTCTTAGATAGACCCCCAGTTGCTCCCATGACAAGCCATGCATGTGATTGAGGCCCTATAGTTTCTCCCACAACAAGGCATGCCAATGATAGTGGACTTTTTCACGCAGTTTTGTGCCAGCGACCCTCGATTATGTGCCACCTTTTCAGGGCCAAGGCTCAGGCCACTGCCTAGAACTTCATGAAACTTCCAAAAATGTTAAATAATCATGAATTAAAACTACTAATGCAAACATTGGTACAAGGGCTTGACCAGACCTCTACTAACCATGACAAGAATTTCGTCAAATATATCACAAATATGAAATCTGCAGGTCGTAACAACAAACCTGAGCATAGGGGTCTCATACTTATCTGAGATTCGTAAAGAAGGATTGATGCCTTATCAAAATAGTTGCATTATCATCTATTAGGTCATATATTCATTCAAATCTCATGTACTAATCAAATCATGATGAGAGCCATAACCAAAGTCGATCATAAACCATACTTATAACCAACATATAACCAATAGAAATAACAAGGATAAAACAACCATAAGAAGACATATGAACAATTACATTTACACATGAATTACCAAAGAAGAATGAGATCTTATTAATGAATGAATATGGAAACTAAGTTAGGGACTTCCATGAACCATCCGACCATAGATTGGGTTGAACCAAATATTTCTTTCATCTAATCACCCTCGTGCCATATTCCAAGCATGAATGTGGAACTCACAACAAAACAAACCAAGGCTTTGTCAGGCTTTACCATATATCCCACCAAGGGATTCCTAAGCTTGAAACCCTCATCAATATAACCACGCTTTACCGCAATCCCACCAGATCACTAGGCCTACACAAGCATGGATGCCTCCAGATCTCTCCACCTAAACCATGAGGAATTTGTCTATCTCAACCTCTCGGCTTTACCGTGTATCTTGCCTTTATCGGTCAAGGGATTTCTAGGCCTACGAGTTCACCACCATCTGGGATTTACTGTGTATCTCGTTATTACTGGTCAATGGATTCCTAGGCCCAGTCAAGATTTAGCGTATATCCCACCCTGGGATTCCTAGGCCTTGTGATCAATCTTGAGACCACCCCACTTTGCTTTGAATCCATTTAACAATCCAAATCAACCAAAACAAGAGAACTCCATCACACCATGGCTATTCAGAAATGGAAAGGAAAGGTTGAAGAACACTGCCACACCTGGAAAAACCCATGCCAGTGACAACAAGAGAACAAAAAACACACATGCATGTACCATGCATGCCAAAACTATCTAGGAAATTATACATGCAACTCGATACCTGAAAGTAATTCCATTGTAGCTGCCTGATCCTACTCTTCCTTGCTTGATCTTTTGCTTCCTCTTGCTTTCTTATCCTTCCTTTGCCTTCTTTCCTTCAATGCTAGAGTGCTCCAAGAATGTTATGTGTCCAAGGGAGAGAGAGAGTAGAGTGAGACAGCTCCAAAACTGAACTGAAAAAAGGTTGTTAATTGATCCTCAAAAACCTTTTTATCAATGAGGCCTCTATTTTCTTCATTTTCCATTATTTTCCTTCATTTTCCTCCTCACATGCAACCTATGACCTTTCACCTTCCTTTTCTCCTAATTTCCATTATTTTCATAAATAAAATGCCAATTAATGCCGCTTTCTCTTTCCAAAGCCTTTGATAATTTCTTTAGCCATAATAAACCAAATGAACACCTACACTAGGATGTTTTTTCCAACATTTATCTTGGAATATGTGTCCCATGACCTTTGTTATTATCTTTCCTTTATTAACTTTATTACATGGAATTTTGACCAAGGTTGTTACAGAACGCTCCCCCTTTGGGGAACACCATCCTCGATTTTCAATGACACTTATCACTAATAAGACCGTTGAAAAGAAAAACATATTGCCCATGGAGCTTTATAACTTAGCTCGATGTAGTATTTACAATGATCATCTTGCTAAGAAGCAAACCAACATGAGAAACATAACAACATGAAAATCATAATGACATGAAACCCATATCGATTATTGTAGCTTTATAATATAGCTCATGGCGGTCTTTACATCCATATTTATATATACATATACTAAACCATAATACCAAAACATATTCCAAAAACATTCTCTCAACCAATGAATAAACAAGGATACATACCCTGTATTTGATCATCCATCTCCCATGTAGCCTCATTGGGCCCAAAGGGCTTCCATTGCACTTTAACTTGCTAGGTTGCTCGGTTCTGGAGCATGAGCATATTTCTCTACAAAATACATTGAGGTTTCAGGTGGAATTCCCCTTCTAGCTCCACCTGCAATACAAACCAGTCAGTCACATGATCAACATCTTTAACATACTTCTTAAGCAATGACACATGGAAAATATCATGGACTTTCATTGTCGGAGGTAGTGCAAGTCGACAGGCTATTGGTCCAATCCTTTTAAGAATCTTGAAAGGTCCAAAAAACCTAGGTTCCGACTTGGAACATGATCCAATCCTCAAGGAGCTCTTCTACTTGATGCACCAATACATCTGTTCCCCAGCCTGAAACTCCTTAAACAACTTGTTCCGATTTGCATAACTTGTCTGCATGTCCTGTGCTACCTTTAGGTTCTTCTTGATTACTTGCATTTCATGTTCCATATTTTCCAACATGTCCAGTCCTATCAACACCTTGTTCACTGGATCACTCCATTTGATGGGAGTATTACAACTCTGCTCATACAGTGCCTCGAACAGACTCATCCTCAGTGACTCTTGATAACCATTATTGTAAGAAAACTCAAGCAGTGGAAGGTACTCCTAGTATCTCCTCTATTGATGCATCACATACATCTTCAGTATGTCCTCCAATATCATGTTAACCCTATTTGGTTGTCCATCTGTATGCGGATGATAAGTTGTGTTGAATGCCAACTCTATCCCCAAAACTGCAAACAACTCCTTCCAAAACTTGGAAGTGAACTTAGCATCCTTGTTTGACACAATATTTCTTGGAACACCATGAAACCTCACTACATCTATGATGAAGAACTTTGCTAATCATTAGCTAAATAAGTATACTTCATTAGAATGAAGTGCACTACCTTCGTCAACCTATCAACTACAACCATGATGGAATCATGTTGTCTAGATGTCCTCGACAAACATATGATGAAATCCATGGAAATGACCTCCCATTTCCACTCTAGAATTAGAATCAGTTGAAGAAACCCACCAATATTCTTACACTTTGCTTTCACCTACTGACAGTCTAAGCATATAGCCACAAAATCTATCGCTTCCTTCTTCAAATTCATCCAATGATAAAATGTCTTCACTGCTGTCAATGTATTATGGTATCTTGGGTGACCTGAATATGGTTTTCCATGAAATTCTTGCAAGATAGTCTTATTGAGCTCACTGTAATTTGAAACATAGATCATGTCCCTAAATCTAACCAAACCATCTGTTGGCAGATGATAGTCCACATCCTGACCACATGTACCCTGTTGTAACCTATGCATAAGCTCCATGTACCTGTCATCCTACTATCCTGTCTGTATAATCTAATCCTGTAAATATATCCCATAGGATCTCATAATTGCTATATGATTTACCTATACCCTCATGCTAAGAGCATCTACAACCCTATTCTCTTTCCCCTTGATGTACCTAATCTCAAATTCGAACTCACTGATCATCGCCAACCATCTAGCTTGTCTGGCATTCAAATTCAATTGGTCAAATAGATACCTCAATCCATTGTGATCACTCATCAGTATAAACCTCTTGCCAAGAAGATAATGTCTCAACATCTTCAATGCATGGATGATCACTGCCAACTCAAGATCACGTGTCAGATAATTCTGCTCATGCTCATTTAGTTTCTGTGACTCATAGCATACTATTTGTCCTTCCTGCATCAGGAATCCACCAAGTCCTCTCTTGCGGGAATTTGTACACACCAAAAAATATTTGTCTGTATCTGTAATTTTTAGCACTGGAGCATTTGTCAACAAATGATTGAATTGTTCAAAACTTGTTGCATACTCCTCTATTCAAATTTTTTACCTTGTCTCTGCAATGACGTAATAGGATATGAAATCCAAGAGAAGTTCCCAATGAACCTCTTGTAATAAATTGTTAGCCACATAAATGATCTTATGTCATCCACATTCCTAGGAGTTTCCCATTCCATGATAGGCCTTATCTTTTCCCGATCCACTATTATGCCTTCTATGGAGACAACATGTCCCAAGTAATGAGCCTTTGTCTGAAAGAAACAACATTTAATGAGCTTAGCATACAATTGAATCTCTCTCAGCAATATCAATATTGTTTTTAAGTGATCGACATGTTCTTCCTCATTATTAGAATATATCAAGATGTCATCAATGAACACAATGATAAAATTGTCCAAAAAAGGATGCAACACACTATTCATCAAGCACATGAAAGTGGTTGGAGCATTAGTCAAACCAAATGGAACTACAACAAACTCATAATGCCCATACCTGGTCCAGAAAGAAGTCTTGCAGATGTCATGTTCTTTAATGCGTACCTGATGATATCCAAATCTCAAGTCAGTCTTCAAGAACATTGTTGCTCCCTTCAGATGGTTGAAAAAGTCATCAATCCTCGGCAGCAAATACCTATTCTTGATGGTCACCTTGTTCAACTGTTTGTAATGAATACATAACCTGAGAGAAACATCCTTCTTCTTCACAAACAACATTGGTGTACCCCAAGGTGATACACTTGGCCAAATGCATCCCATGTCAAGAATTTCCTTCAACTACAACTTCAACTCTACTAACTCTGGTGTGCTCATCCGTATGGTGCCTTTGATGTTGGTGTGGCCCCTTGTACCAACTCAATAGAGAAGTCCACTTCTCTGTGAGGTGACAACTCTAAAATCTTTGTTGGAAACACATCCTAAAATTGTTGCAATATCGGGTACCTCTTAATAACTTATGCATCCTCAACATCCTTACCTTTATCACTAGAAATATGTACTGCAAATAACACACACCCTTTTCTACGATTGTGCTTTGCCTACATAGCTGCCAACATTCTAACTAATTTATCTTTCTTCTTACCCTGAAATATTCTTTGTTGCCCATTGTGATCCAAGCATTCAATAGTTTTGTCATAGAAGTCCACTTTAGTCCTATGAAGATATAACTAGTCCTTAAACAAAAGCATATTATATGATCCCAACGGTAGTACATTCAAATGTACTGAGGTAGGCATACCATTCAACTGGAATGCACAAGCTCTTACCCAATGGTAAACTCTCTTCCTTGTACTTGTAGCCAACTTCACTAACCAAGATTTTTCATGCACTTCTTTATTCAAACCACACTTATCCGCCAGGTCAGGACTAACATAACTATAATTAGATCTAGGTTCAATCAAAATAGAAATGACTTGATCACAAAGCTTACCATCCATATTGATAATAGATGCATGGTGATCCGCCTGCCAATTATCCAGTGATGCATAAATTCATGGAATGATCTCCCAACATCCCCAACTGTCTGCGCGTCCTATGCATTGTAAATCTGAGGCCCACCACCCTAATTTTGTGGACAATCTCTCTTGAGATTCTCCTTGCCACATATCCAATACCGAAACTGTCCTTTACCATCACCTTTATTCTGTTTCCCTCCATGTTGTGACCCATTAAACTTCTTGTAAGGTGCAACAATTTCTTTCTCTCATGCATTCTAAGGTCATGTTCTCTTCAGCTACCATTTACCTTTAGCTTTGTATTTCCCTTTCCAACCTTGCTAAGAATTTTTCTTACACTTTGATTGCTCATAATAGTGCTTCAATTTCCCAATGACCTGCTCAAGCGACCAAGGATCATCATACTCAATCCAATATCTAAATGCTAATGGTAGTCCACTCACAAATATTTGAACTTTTTCTTTTTCATCCTTAAGATACAGTACATACCTCAACAACTCTAGGAACTTGGTTGTATACTCTTCATCTATCATCGACCCCATCTTTAACTCATAGAATTCCTTGGCTTTTTTGTCGTAGTACCGCACTAAGAAATATTTTTTCTTAAAAAGTCTCTTGAATTCATGCGAACTCAACTCATTTATCCTGATTTCTCTAACCCACTTCACATCTTCCCATTAGATGTATGCTTTTCCTTTGAGGTTGAAGATAGTTATTCTAGCCTTCATGTTCTCTGTGTAATCATGCATCTCAAAAAACTTCTTCATCTCGAGCAGCTATGCCTTTGCATCCTCCGGCTTCTTGGTGGGCTCCAGTATTGCAGCAATAATGCTGCAACTCCTGGGACTCCCTTTTCTACTTTTATCAACCTGGTAGTTCGTAACAAACTTGGAAGCGACGGTGCTATATGCACAAGTACTAGCTCTTGTTGCAGGCTGTCACTTGATCAGCTGGCACAATTCCGCTAGGAGCGTAAGCCAACTTCTATGATATCTTAGAAGAAGCTTTAACTATGATGGATGAAAGCTAACTCAACAGAGGCTAATCTACTTGCAGAAAGAAGCAGAAAGTTGAAAGGAAATGCAAACCCTAGTTTTACCGACTAACCCTACTGGTGCAAGGAGATGGATGAAAGCTGCAGAAATGGATGCCATTGACTCTTGTAAAGGTAAAGTGCATGTGACTAAGCTACTTCTGAAGTGAAATCTGAAAAGGAACATCTTTTTGTATTTTGGAGTAATCTTGTAGAATTATTATACATGTGCTTTAACTGTTTTTTACTGTGCAGAGGTTGATTGGCGAAAGGAAATGGGGTAGGTGATTGCAGGAGGTTGGGAAGGTGAAAAGAGGGCCTAAGGGGTCCCTAGCACCCTTCCAGAGAGTTTCCCAGTGATCAGATCTCGAAAAACTGTTCACGTGATCTTCTACAGGAAGTCTGTAGGGGTTCTACAGGATGTTCCGAAAGAGAATTTTGGAGGGTTGATGGTGGAAAAACAGTGGAAAAGTGGAAATGGAGGTTGGATGAGGATGTGAAGGGGTATAGGACCTGGTGAATGAGGCTGAGGGGTGATTAAGGTGATTGGATTTGTTCCCGGATGGAGGAAGCAATGCTACACCAGAATGTAGAAATTTGGGCAAAGTGAGAAAATGTGGCAAATGAAGGGCAAGAATATAAGTTAGGGGATGGAGGAGGTTGTATGATGGAGGAAGGGTAGACAAGGAGGTATCATAGGTGTTCTGCACACTATTTCCCAAAACTGATCAACAAGGACTAGGAAACCAAAGATGTAACTATTTTGACCTACTATGACCTAAAAACCAGAAACATGATGAACATAAGTTTATTGGCAAAAAATCATGCAAGATAACTATGGAAACTAAGCAAGAACATATTCTAAACATGCAAGTATAACTGGGATCAGCTTTCCTAACTAAAAATCTAACACTAGCAATTGCATGAAGACGCAAAAACAATGTTTTTGTGGCAGCAAGTACGCCTTGGTCTCAGCTCATGGTCCCAAGGAGGGAGAGATGAGATCAATGATTGCTTGGTGGTCTTTTTGTAGGTCTTTTCCTTTACCAAACTATCAAATCAACCTGAAGTATGAAAAACTATTTTAATCATCAAAAACAACCTAAGTAACAAAGAAAGATCTTAACCTAAATAACAAAAATTATTCTATGAATGCAACAAAGACACATAAAAGTTCACAAATGAGGTACTGGAACTTGGGTTGGGCCCAACCCCAAGAGCTACAACCTCCTAAGAAATATTATAGCCGGTGCAAAGCTGGATTCATCTTTATTGATCAAACAATAATAGTTACATCCCAAAAACAGTCTACAAGAAAAACTTGAAAATGTGCTGATACAGAGCTGCATTAAAGTGCGAAAATAGACTAACAAAATGACTAACCTACTGACTAAAATCTAACTACAATCTGACTAAAATATGACTAACTGAACTGAGGCCCTAAGCCTTTTTGTTTATACAAATTGAGGACCCCAACTGCCCTCCTAAACTTTAGGAACTCGGCTACTAAAACTTGCAGTTAACAACAGTCCTACTTGACTTGCTTGGTTGCCCCTTGTGCTCCGAGTTATTGATGGAGAATTCGAGGTAAGGGCTCATAAATGGAGGGGACACCTTCTTACAAATCCTCTCCCTTGTTCTTCCATGAATTTCGCTGCCAAGTGCTCATTAAACTTTTGATTTTGTCTCAAAATTGACCAAAAATATGCATAAAGCACACATTAGACTTTTCGACATAATGACTAACTCAATTCACTCTATTAGCATAAATGTAATAAAAAACATGCAATAAACTAATGAGAATGGTGGATTAAGTCGAATTAGGAGGCTAAATGAGCCCATATAATTACCCATTTCTGGGGCTCATCATCACCCCCTACTGAAGGTGTTGCTCATCCTCTGAGCAACTAATCCATCTCCTCATCCTGGATGGTCCTGGTGGCCTCCCTATCATCCCAAGCTTCTGATGTGGTCTACTCATGTGTGCCATGAAATTCTGCCTTCTTGTCCATGTCCTTCCACTGCTCCTTCTATTCTTCTTGTTTGAATTTTTGTGCTTTTCCTAGCCTTTAAATACAGGGAGGCCTGCCTTTTTCTTTTTCCTTTTTTATTTTATAAGTGTGCTTAATGTAGTAAGTGTTGAGATTGCAACAAGATGATGGAGCTTGGTGAAAAGATTCGCCTTCACTAAGTGGGCCCGCAGGCTATTTTTGGCGCAAGTCTATTTTTAGACTATGTCTATTTTTAGACATATGGATCATGTCTATGGATTGCAGGTTGTTGTTTATGGACGATTGATCAAGTTGGGAAAAATAGATGGACTTCTATTTTTGATGAAAGTGTGAGTGATCAAAGTGTGAGTGATCAAGTCTATTTTTAGACTGGCTGTCAAAAATAGAAAAGTCAAATATTATTATCTCACAATAATATTTGGACTATAAACTTAATCTTATTCTCTTGGAGCACTTCAGTTCGAGCTACGGATGTGGCACATGCAATTGCATGAAGGTAATACGTGGTTCTTATGGGTTAGTTGAATATTTGCATGCATGACTTCAGTTAGAACTCAAGTGAGTTGAGTTTAGTGGACTGGAGGTGCAGTTGATGGAGTTGTGTTCAGTTTAGCTTTGTTAAACTGGTTGTATTTAGTCTAACTGGCAAATAGACTAGAGATGAGGTGGGTGAATTAGTTATTAATTAATTCACAAGTTATTAACTCATAATACAACTAATGAATACATCAGTTAACTCAGTTGCATGTCAGTGCATGTTCAGTTCAGCAGGGACAGGTGTTAGAGAATCAGATTGCTATCAGTTGTGACTATAGTTGTGCACCAGATCTTGCACAAATCAGGGGATTGAGTATGCCAATGATTTTGCCCACATTGTAGCTTGTTCTCACGTGATTTAGCCAAGGAAAGACGTGGCTGCCTTGGAATTATCACCGGTTCTTGTGCAGGTATTGAGCAGCGGAGGCAGGCAAGCAGCGAAGAGATTTGAGCCAGTGATTGATTCAGATCTGAGCTGTATTGTGTGTAACAGGTGGAACTGGTACTGGATTGCTTGTGATAAGCATTGTACTTTGTAATGTTACATGACTCAATCATTAATATACAGATAGTTGGGGTTTTTAGCGAGATGCTTTCCCCGGGATACATACTGTGTTAATGTGTGAATGCTCTTGAGGTTTTATTGTTATTGATGCTGCTATATTGATGATCAACGTAGAGGAGCTTATGTATTGTGTATGTTTTCCGCAATAGTACATGATCAGGATAATCTCCATTGAATATGTGTTAAATTATTCAAAATTTCTACATGGTATCGGAGCTGTTTGATTTGTAGAAGAGATTTCTACAGGATATCAAAGCGAGGATTGATCATCAGATCTATTATTCAGGAAGTGACTACGTTTTATTTCTTCAGGCAGAGTCTGTAATAGGGCCAGGTAGCCTCTGGATTCATCCTTCTTTTGGAAGGTGAGATATCCGGTGAATGCCCATATAGTCGATCTCTGTACAAGAAATATTTCGTTCTCACGAATTTTATATCGGAAGCAGTTGAGTTTTTTGAGCTGGTGGAATGGTGCTCAAGGATAAAACTCAGAAACATTAAATGCGAGAAGGGTGACAGTATTCCCAAGTATCTCACGAAGTTCACTCAGTGTCGAGATGAGCTGGGAAGTGTGGGGGTTACTGTCGATGATGAGGACTTGGTGAGCTTGGCTCCCCTTGGTCTTCCGAAGAGTTGGCATTCCTATCAGGACTCTGTCAATGGTCGGGAGAAATTGCCAGGATGGGAGAGACTTTGGTCTGATCT
>APFE030396564.1:234645-245323 GCA_000404065.3 Pinus taeda | reverse complement strand
CCGGTCCATGTTCCATGGACCCGTGTTGCCCCTGGGATCCCAAAAAACGTCGTTTAGGGCCTCAAAACGGCTCCGGAAGTTCAGGACCCGAAAAACTGCTATAAATAGTAAGTTGTGCTACAATTAAGGAAACTGAAAATGCTGAGAAAGACAATGGTGGGGGTCCATGTGGACTTGGCAGGTGGCCACCAATATCCACCTGGATCATTCTTCATATTTCCTGGATAAGGCATCTGCTACTACATTGTCTTTACCTCTTTTATGTAGTATTTCCAGGTCAAAAGCGGCAATTTTTTCAATCCATTTTTTTTGTTCTTCGGAAAGTGTTTTTTGTTCAAGGAGATGCTGGAGACTGTTATGGTCTGTTAGAATAGAAAACTTACTTCCCAAAAGATATTGTCTCCACTTAGCTAGTGCATGCATGATAGTGAGCATTTCTTTGTTGTATGTGGATTTGAGGTGTTCTCTTTTGTTGAGCTTCCTACTTTCAAAAGCTATTGGATGTCCTTGTTGCATTAATACTGCACCTATACTAAATCCGGAAGCATCACACTCAATGATAAATGGCTTAGAAAAATCTGGTGTTGCTAATATGGGAGCATTAGACATAATTTCCTTTAATTTTTCAAAACACCTTCCTGCTTCCTCATCCCATAGAAACGAATTCTTCTTTAAAAGATTTGTTAGAGGTGCAGTTATATGTGCATAGTTTTTAATAAATCTTCGGTAATATCCAGTCAAACCTAAGAACCCTCTTAGCTTGGATATATTAACAGGTTCGGTCCATTCTTTTATAACTTTGGTTTTGTTAGGGTCCACCTTTACACCTTCATGGGATATAATGTGTCCAAGGTATTCTACTTCTTCCTTTCCAAAGGTGCATTTGGATTTTTTTGCGTAAAATTGGTGTTCTTTAAGTAGTGTAAGAACCTTGTCCAAATGTTGCAAGTTCTCCTTCCAAGTTTTACTGTAAATTAGAATATCGTCAAAGAATACCAATACAAAGTTTCTAAGATGTGGGCGAAATAATTCATTCATAGTTGCTTGAAACGTTGCTGGTGCATTAGTTAATCCAAACGACATTACTTTAAATTCATAGTGACCTTCGTGTGTTCGGAATGTCGTTTTTGGTATGTCCTCTAATCTTATTCTAATTTGATAGTAGCCTGATCTTAGATCCAATTTTGAGAAATACCTCGCGCCATGTAGCTCATCCAACATTTCGTCGATAAAGGGGACTGGAAACTTGTTTTTAATTGTTATTTTGTTTAATCCCCTATAGTCAATACATAGCCTGAATGACCCATCTTTCTTCCTTACCAACACCACTGGAGCAGCGTAAGGACTTTTACTTTTCGAGATGATTCCACACTTTAAGAGGTCTTGGATTAATCTCTCGATTTCTATTTTTTGGTGATGTGGATATTGGTATGGCTTGATGTTGACCGGGTCTGATCCTACCTTGACTTCTATTATATGCTCAATTTCCCTATTAGGTGGCATCTTTAGAGGTAGGTATTGAAATACTTTTCATGTTTCCTAATTAGATCTTGTATCTCTGGTGACTCTTCACTGGTCATATTTACAGGTAACATTTCTAACTGATGACATTGTACTACATAAGTGGGTGCTCCCTTTCGAATCATCTTCATCATCTGAGATGATGATACAATTTGATTTTCTGGTGCTTGGAATCCATGTAATTTGTACTTTTGACCTCCCCATTTGAATTTTATAAATTGTACTTGGTGGTTAGCGGCATAAGTACCTAAAGTTCGTAACCACTGGACACCTAAGACTACATATAATCCTCCTAACGGTACTGTGAAAAACGAAGACTCTAAACTGAAGTCTTGAATCTGCAATTTAACCTTATGGCATTTCCCCACCTTTTCAATCTTCTTACCGTCTGCTACCATTACCTTCATGTTTGGTAAGGGAAATGAAAAAATATTGAGTCTCTTTGCCACGGTTGCATCCAAAAAATTGTGTGTGCTACTAGAGTCAATGAGAACCACCACGTTGTTCTTCTTTATGTGTCCTTTTAACTTTAAGGTCTGAGGTTGTGATATACCTGTCATAGATGATAATGACACTTGCGAAATAATTTCATCATCTAATTCTGGTGAGAATTTTGGAGCATCTTCTGTTTCTTCAATGTCAGAATCTTCACTGTTTGAGTCATTGGTTGCTTCACAATTATATAGGTTCTTTGGTTCTTTTCCTTTAGCACACCTATGTTTGGGGTCCCACTTCTCACCACAGCGCTTGCATTTACCCTCCTTTATCCTTTTCACTTCCACATTAGATTTTTCATCTTCACAATGATGTGGTGGAACATATCTTGTATTTTTTGCGTCTGCATACTAAGGTGTTCTTCGTCTTGAATATGCTTTTTCGGATTTTGACCAAAATATCTGTTCGAATTTCTTTTCGGCTGTTTTTTATTTTCGTCTTGCTACTTCTATTGATGAAATGTCATGCATCTCAAGTTCTACTTGTAAATGGGTTTTGAGTCCTGAGATGTATGACTAAATTAAACGAGATTCTGATAACCCAGGTACTCGTGTTACTAAGGTCTCCCATTCTTGAGTGTCTTCGTCCACACTTCCTTTTTGTCATAACTTGATGAGTTTTGAAAAGAACTCTTCTTCTCTTACACTTTGGAATCTTTTAAAGAAGGCATCTTTAAATTTTCTCCAACTAATAACATGTATTGTTTTTTTCCACCACATATACCAGTTATATGCTTCTCCTTCCATTTTCATGGATGCATGTCTGAGCTTTTCATCATCGTCATTGATGTCATATATCTCAAAGTATTCTTCTACTTTATTTATCCATGCAACATTATTTTTTTCGTTTCCATCGAATTTAGGCATCTCGATTTTTGCCCTTCGTTGGTATGTTGCTAATGGTTGAGCGAAAAAAGGGTGTTGATTGGTAAATTTGTCCCAGAGTTGTTTGTTTGTAAAGGCTGTGTTACTCATTTCTTGGTGGGGTGTCACTAATTTCCTTGGGGTTTCAACTTTTTCATGAGAGTCTGTTGACATTGTTGAATCTGATGAAATTTGTTCTTGATTCTCTTCATTTTCTTTTAGCAGTTGTTCGAATGTACAATTCATCTTTTTACACAAAATTTTCAGCATTGTTACAGCATCTCTGATGTTTACTTCTGTTTGGACATGTTGATTTTCCATCTTTATTTCTATTCGATTTGGCGTATCGTGAAGATTTTTGATTTCATCAGCTTGCTCCCCAAGCTTGATCTGGAATTCATTTAACCTTTTACTGACCTCATCGTGGTTGTTATTTATCTTATGCTCCGAATCCAACAATTTTTTTTGAAAATCTGCCATTGTCATTGTCGACATCGAGCGGGTTTGTGGGGGCGTGTATTTGTCGGCCAGCGTAAATAATAAAAAAAAAAAATTTAATAATCAAAAAATATTATTAAATTAGTAATAATATGTTTTTTTTAATTAATTAACTAAAATATTATTTTAATTAATTAATATTATTCGCATACATGTAATAATAATTTTTATTATTATTATATAGTTTAATTCTATATAATATTAATTACATATAATGTCATACGTAATATTTTTTTTTAAAGGAATGGAGTGAATGGGCAGTCACGTCCCAACAGAATGTCACGTTCCGTTGACTCTTTTGACTGTTCAAAACTTATCGAATTTTTTTTCGCGGGAGGATGGTTACGCTGAAGACTGCAGATGGAAAAAAATTTGCGGGGAATGGTTACACTGAAGACTACGGGAGTTTGTATGGCAGCGGCGATGATGATATAGCGAGAGCGGCAGAGAACTGTGGGGGTTTGTATGGCAACGGCGGTGATGATACAACGAGAGCAGAAGAGAACTGTGGGGGTTTGTATGGCAACGGCGATGATGATACAGTGAGAGCGGCAGAGCAATTGCAGCAGACAACGAAGGGTTGCCTACCGAGGGTCGTAGGCTCTGATACCAGATAAAACATAAATCTTATGATACGCATATATATATAATATATATATATATATATATATATATATATATATATATATATATATATATATATATATATATATATATATATATCTATATATATATATCTTTATTAAAAGATGAATTACAGTTGATGGCTATTACAATTGGGGGTGCCTGGCTTATATACCGCCATGGACACCCTTTGGGGAAAGGGCATGATCTTATGATCGTGCCCTTTCATCTAATTTAACTGAAAATTAAATAATAACCTAATCTAACTAATTTTTACATAATAGTGTGCAAGAATTTACTGAAGAATTCAGGAAGAGATCATTGGCTTTAAATATTCCATTATAATCTCAAGAGACCCTTCTAAAATACATTGGTGCATTACATAGTTACCTATGTCTTACTGTTTTGTTATTTAACCCCACTAATTTGGATGAAGTATGTATCCAAGACGACCATTTGGAGGCTAGGGGTAAGAATGTTCAAGGTGACTTTGCAATGAAGCAATAATTCAAAACCACATGAGGAAAATTCAAAGGAAAAGGGAAAGAAAAGAAGGCGGCAACAATGAATAAAGAAGGGACAAAACCGACATGCTCTCACTATTGTTGGGTGTGGAGCCTGATTATCTTCTGTATTCAAAGGTCTCAGTTGGATGTATACCCCACGAAGACTGTAGACCCCTCCACGCAGGGGGGTGCGGGGGGGGACTTGTCCCCTCCCCACCCCCCCCCGTAGGGGTTTAGGTGGGGCGGTCCCCCCCTACTGGGGGGTCCCGGGGCCAACGGTCCCCCGGCAAGGGTTCAAGGGTAGTGCCGCCAAAGCTAAAAATAGATGTAAAATTTCCTTGTAAAAGTCTAGTAATTTCTAGTCAATCTGGGCCATTCATTAGGTGGATGATCTAACGGTAGAAGTTATGTTTAATCTAGAATTTTTTGCCCTAGAAGACAACCCCTCACTATATATGAGGGAATTGTATTGTGTCTATGTATATCTGTATTCTGAGCGAGGAAGAGAGAGGAGATTGAGAGCGAAGAGGGTGTTACAACGGATCTATTGTAGGTTGTATCTCTTTAAAGTTCGCTGGATAATATAAAAGGAAGGACTGGTTGTTTTGTCTTTGAGGTTTCTGCGAGTTTCATCATTATGTAGATCTTCCGGATACATCGCATTAGGTTTCTTTCTTATCGACGTTTCAAACCAGCAACAGTGGTTCATCTTCAGGATGTGAAATATTATAGAAAGACTGTTCTCATTTTTCTAAATAAATAGTGATGAGATGCTTAGCCGACAGATATTAGAATTTAAAATTTAAAATTTTTAATTTATTCTATTATGTTCTAATTATAATTTTAATAGTTTTATTATATTATGCTAATTTAATTACATTTTGTGACATATAGGGATTTTAAATTCATTATATAACTATTATTATCTTAATTAGGGTTACTGTCATATTAGTTTCATTAGGGTTATATTAATTATGTTTGTATTAATTTTAATTAATTTATATTTACTATTTTTTTTGTAGGCTGGGGTGGACTCTCTGATTTACATGTCCATTAATACCCTCCAACGGGAAGAAGGGTAGCCAAGATTTGAACCCAAGACTTCTGTTTCGGTGAGACTTCTTTCCACGGCCATTGCCACTTGAGCTACCCATGTGGACAATTTTATATTTACTATTATTATTATTATTTTTTTATTTTTTTTTTTTTTCAATTATTATCAATTTTGATTGTTATGTTAGTTTTAATTATTTATTGATTTTTAATTTACAATTAAATTTATTTCAATATTCGTTTTTATTTAATTAAATGTCAATTATTTGTTAAGGTTCATTATTAGTTATTAATTTTAATTTTAATTGTTATTAATTTTGATTGTTATACTTTTATTTGATTTTAATTAATTAAATTATTATTTTATATTATATTTATTACAATTTATTTAATATTTATTTTATTTTAATTTAATTATTTTTTGTTTTAATGAATTTATTACTATTATTTTATTAGGGTTATCTATGTTTTATTGTAATTGCTTTTATTTGGATTTGTATTAGTTTTAGTTATATTAGTTTTTCATTATATGTTTTAATTATTTGTTAAGGTTTATTGCATATTTTTCTAGGTTGTAGAGTTGTTATAGATTTCAATATATCTTAAGATTTATGCTACATTTTATTTACTTAAGGAAGTGTGTAACTTAAATATAATGGATCTTTTATGTGTGTTCTAGGTTAATTGGGGGACTATAGTTAGGTGTAGGCTTAGATGATAGGATTGGAATCCAATTTTCACTTATGGTCCAGTCGTCATCTCTATTGAGGTTATTGGGGTGTTTGCTAATTTCTATGGCTTCTCTGAATTTCCTTATGAAGTAGTTATCACTTCTGGCTAGGATACAGGTATCTTCTATACAGATTTGGTGCTTAGTTTTATCAGAATGCTCAGCTAGAGCTGAGGATTTGGATCGATTGTGTTTAATGTCAGCTGAGTGTTCTTGGATTCTTGTGTTGAAGGATCTCCCAGTGTCACCTACATAGGGTTGGCCGCATGAGGAGGGAATTAAGTAGACCTCTTTATGGCATTTTGGATCAATTTTGTCTTTGACTGGATTTAGGCAGTGACGGATAGTGTTTAAGGGTTTGAATGTTGTTAGAATTCCATTATTTTTCAGAATGCGGGAGATCTTGTTTGTAGTTCCTTGAATGTAAGGGAGGTTGACATTACCTAATATGTTATCAAAGGTTTTATTTTTGTTTAGTTGAGTGTTTTCTTTATTTATGGTTTTGATGGCCTGTTGTTTGTTGTGTCCATTTTTTAGAAAAACTTTAATAAGGTGTTCTATTTCTTTTTCCAGGTGTTCCTTGTCAGAGATTCTAAGGGCTCTAGTTGCTAAAGTGTTGAGGACCCCTAGTTTTTGGGTAGGGTGATGGTGTGAGGAGGCATGTAAATATTGTTCTGTGTGAGTCTTTTTTCTATATACCTAGTGGGATATAGAGCCATCATCATTCCTAGTGATGAGGATGTCAAGGAAAGGTAGGCTTTTGTTGGCCTCAACTTCCATAGTGAATTTTATGGATGGGGATAAGCTATTTAGGTGTTGTTTGAAGGTTTCTAGGGTTTCTCTTCCATGAGGCCATATGACGAATGTGTCATCCACATATCTTTTCCACAATTTAGGTTTTAGGGGTGCGTCCATAAGGACTTTGTTCTCAAAGTCTTCCATAAATAAGTTGGCAATGATAGGGGACAGAGGTGAGCCCATAACCACTCCACATGTTTGTTCATAGATATCTTCCATGAAGCTGAAGAAGGTTGATCTTAGGCAAATTTCTGTGAGTTTTGATGTGTCTGGATCTGTTAGTTTGCAGATGACCTCCATGGCATCATTGATGGGGATATTGGTATATAATGAGGTGACATCAAAACTAACCAAAATGTTATTTTGATCACGTTTGATGTTCTTGATTTGTTCAATGAATTGGGTTGAGTCTTTGACAAAAGAGTTTGTGTTCTCTACTAGTGGTTTTAGTTTCTTGGCTAGGTGTTTTTCTAGATGGTATGTAGGTCCATTAATCGTGTTTACTATTGGTCTAAGAGGAATGTTTTCCTTGTGAATTTTTGGGGCTCCATAGATTCTTGGTGTGTAAGGATTGTTAACTATGAGATTTTTGTTGTCTTGTATCTTACTGGTTTTTATTAGGTTACAAGCTTTTTTGGATACATTGTTTAATGGGTTTTTGTTTAGTTTTCTGTGGCATCCACTACTATTTAAGTGATCTAGCATTTTTGTTTTGTAGTCACTTTTGTTCATGATAACAGTGGCTCCTCCCTTGTCTGCTTTCAATACTACGATATCCAGGTTGGAGTTCAAGTTTTTGAGAGCTATATATTCTTGTTTGCTGACATTGCTTTTGTGGGGTTTTTCTTTCCTAAGGGTGATGGAACAGTCTTGTATGATTTGTTCTTTTGTGTTGTTTGGAAGGTTTTTGATACCATATTTAATATTGCACGGAATGTCTTCAACAGGGATCCTGCGTGGTGTGATGGATAAATTTAATCCTTTTCTCAATAGGTTTAGGGTGTATTTTCATCTAATTGGAGATTGGATAGATTTATGACTAGATTGTCTATGCTATTATTGGGTTTATTATTAATATTGGTATGTTGTGTAAGTATGCTATTGTTGTCTTCTTTCTGGGGTTTGTGTGCAGGTTTGGACAACACGGGTTGGAAAGGATCCGTGGGTTGGAGAGTAACCAATAGTGCTGATTTGGATCGTGTGGGCTAGGGTAGGATTGTGTTGTCGTTGTGCTCAGGTTGAGTGGGATGGATTGTGGAATTACTGGAGGACAGTGCATCATTGAAATGTGTTGACTGAGTGGTATGTTGAGTGCAGGAGGACAGCGCAAGTTGGGTTTCATTGCTGGACTGCGTGGTTTTGTGTTGAATGTGACCATTGTAGGACTGCAGCTGCGTGGCCTGGAGACTGCTCTGTTGTGTGGGAGATGGCGGTCGAGTGAGCCCTGTTATTGATAGCACAGGTTGTGAGGGGGTTGGGCTTCGGAATAGAGGAGCATATTGCGTGGGAGAGGGGGCTGGGTTCCGAATTGCAGGATAGGACAGTGTTTCATTGAGTTTGGACTGCGTGGTGGTTTGTTGGGACGTGGACTGGTTGTTTCTCCGTGGACGTAGCCCAAACTGGGTGAACCACGTATATCTGTGTCTCTCTTGTTTTATGTGTTTTCTGTGTTTATATTTCTGCAATATTTTTTGTGTTCCATTGCTCTGTAATATATAATTTTTGAACAACTGGTATCAGAGCCAAAGGTCTATTTGACTGATAAACTCACAGGTGAGAAGGGTTCCTAGTTCAAGTGGGAGTAATGGCAGAAGATGGTAGGTTTAGGGTCAAAAAATTCAACGGCCAAAACTACCAGTGGTGGACGATGCAGATGGAAGATCTATACCTACCATTAAGCGGAAGGACAAAGAAGTCGACGAGTATGACAGACACAGAATGGGATATTCTCCAGAGAAAGGCTCTTGGAACAATATGGTTGTGCCTAGCGGCATCGGTAGCATTTAATATTTCAAAGTAAACAACAACAAAGGGTTTAATGTTGGCATTGGAAAAACTATGTGAAAAACCCTCGGCCTTAAATAAGGTATTTCTTATGAAGCGTTTATTTAATATGAAGATGTCAGAGGGTGGATCTGTTACATACCATTTAAATGGTTTAATACAGTTACAAGTCAGTTAAGTTTTGTGGGGGTAAATTTTGATGATGAAGTTAGGGCTCTGTTATTTCTGTGCTCATTGCTAGAAAGCTGGAATGGCTTAGTTATGGTCATTAGTAACTCTGTCTCTAGATATAGTACTTTAAAGTTTGATGATATTGTCGGTGCAATCCTTAGTGAGGAAATGCGACGGAAAAACTCCAGTGAGACATCAGGCAATGCTTTCACTGCAGAGACTAGGGGAAGAAAATGGAAAGAGGAAAGAGCCCAGGATATCGCAATAAGTTAAGAAAAGGCAGATCCAAGTCCAAATCAGGGATAGTGTGCTGGAAATGTGGGAAGAAAGGACACCTGAAGAAAGATTGCAAGTCTCGGAAGGGAAAAGAAGGAGACGTACAGCAAGAAACTAATCATGAAGCGAATGTAACAGGTAACAATGTAAACTTTGAAACGGGAACCCATACTGTTACCCGTTTTGTAGAGATAGAAAAAAAGTGACTCAATTTCGAAAAGGGGTTATGCAGAACACACATGTGTTTTTTAAAGCTTAGTTTTTGGCACTATAAATTTTTTTATGTACATTGCGTTTTATGATGGTAGTGTTTTTTATGCTGATTTAAAAACGTGGTAATTCTACACCAGACACTTTTTTTAAAAGGTTTTTTTTTAACTTTTTTTATTTTCTAAAGTATGAAATGTAAATAATTATTTTGTAAACTTAATAATTTTTGAAGTGGTCTTTTTCTTCATATTTTCTTGTTTTTATTTTAATTTTATTTTTTTTGTAGTGAGGTTTTTATTGTTTCGCATATTTAAAAAAGAAGGTTGATATTTTGAATTTTCAATATTCTACATATTTATACATTGTTAATTAATTTTTCAATCCACAAGAAATAATTGTTTTTGAAAAACAATATTTTCTAACAATTGACATAAAATAGCCATTTTTAACATAAATATAATTAAAAAACTACACGTTTGGATAATTTTTTGCTACAATTGACATGCGAAAATCACAATTTTTATACGAAAATTTTAACTAAAAATAGTTAAATAATATTTTTTTTATGAATTTCATATCAAAAAAATAATAATAATCACTTTTTTTTCAAAAAATAATGGTTAACTTAAAAATCAATGCGAAAATCACATATTTCAAATATTCAACGCATAACAACCTCAATTGAGTGTATATTCTTCTCACAAAATGTCAAAGTCAAAACATTGCAAGTATAACTACTTAATAGTTACAAAAGATGAGCTTGATTTCCAAGCATAACTTAAATTTAATCAACAATGTCACATAATCCAAATTCTTCATCCTCAAGGGTTTCATCATTGTTTTCTTCCTCAATATTTTCTGCTTCCTTTTGCTCATTTTCGTCTTCTAATGGATCTTTCATGTCTGCCAATCTCCCAATGTATGTCTTT
>APFE030396564.1:178384-223851 GCA_000404065.3 Pinus taeda | reverse complement strand
GCAAATGAAGCAGTGGTGGAGTTGTTATAATCAGTCTCCAAGTGGGAGATTGTTGGGTGTGGAGCCTGATTATCTTCTGTATTCAAAGGTCTCAGTTGGATGTGTACCCCAGGAAGATTGTACACCCCTCCATGCCCACGGGGGTTTGGGGGGGATGATCCCCCCTTGCTAGGGGGTCCCGAGGCCAACGGTCCCCCGGCGGGGGTTCAAGGGCAGTGCCCCCTAAGCTAAAAATAGATGTAAAATTACCTTGTAAAAGTCTAGTAATTTCTAGTCAATCTGGGCCGTTCATTAGGCGGATGATCTGATGGTAGAAGTTATGTTTAATTTAGGGTTTTTTCCCTAAAAGGCAACCCCTCACTATATATGAGGGAATTGTATTGCGTCTATGTATATCTGTATTCTGAGTGAGGAAGAGAGAGGAGATTGAGAGGGAAGAGGGTGTTACATCGGATCTGTTGTAGGTTGTATCTCTTTAAAGTTTTTTGAATAATATAAAAGGAAGGACTGGTTGTTTCTCCGTGGACGTATCCCAAACTGGGTGAACCACGTATATCTGTATCTCTCTTGTTTTATGCATTTTCTGTGTTTATATTTCTGCAATATTTTATGTGTTCCATTGCTCTATAATATATAATTTTCTAACAACTACAAAAAGGAAGGGTGTGATAATGATCATTGTTGGAAGTTACGTTCCTAAATTAAGGCCTAAAAGGTTTGGAGGCAAAGGGAAGCAAAAGACTATTGCCATAGTGAAACATGTTTTTGGACCTGATTCGAGGGATGAAACATATATTACAACTATGGGAGCTCAAAGTAAAATAGATTTTCCTACTAATTCCAATTCTTCTACTCCATCTTCTAATTTTGATAAAAGAGAAGTGAGCTTTTTCATATACGAGTGATAATCAAACATACAAATTTGATACTCTTGTTTACACTGTTTCTCAAGTGAATTTGATCTATAAAGAAATTGTCATGAAAATAGGATTGGAAACCACACCTCACAAGAAACCTTGTCGACTTGATTAGGTATGTGATGATGCAAAGCTATAATTAACCAAGCAATGTAAAATTATATTTTCTATCATTGCTAAATTTGTTGATGAAGTTGAGTTAGATGTGATTCCTCTCGATATTTGTGGCATTGTATTAGGTAGTCCTTACTTATATGACATAAAAGTCATATTCTTCAAGGAAGAAAATAAATATCACCTCACCAAATATGGGCTGAATATATCGTCATAACACAACATATGAAAATCAACTTATCACTTGTTAGTGTAGGGAAAATGAAGAGGCACATAAACACTAGCAAGAATTTTGTGCTTATGATAGTTAATGAAAAAAATGTTGATGAAACTAATGTTTTTCATGGTTGTGATACTACTCATAATAATGAATTGTTGAACTTATTTCTAACTATGATGAGATATTTCAGGCTCCTACAGGATTACCTCCCAAATGGGAGATTCAGCATGAAATTCAGATGCAATAGTATGCCCCTCTTCCTAATGTAGGCATGTACAAGATTTTGTGATCAAGAATCTTGAGATTAAAAAGCAAGTCCAAGAATTATTGGATCAAGGAGCCATAAGGCCAAGTTCATATCTATGTGGGTCTCCATTGTAATGGTGCCACAAAAGGATGACACATGGAGAATGTGCATTGATTCCCGTGCACTAAACAAAACCATAGTAAAGAATTTATATATGTTTTCTCATATCAATCATTTCTTTGATCAATTGAAAGATGAAGTATACTCCACTAAGTTAGACCTACAGAGTGGCTATTACCAAATCCAGATTGCAAAAGGTGATGTTTGGAAAATTGCATTCAAAACAAAGCAGGGTCAATTCGAATGGTTGTTTATGCCTTTTGGGCTTTATAACACCCCAATGAATTTTATGTATCTATGAATGATATATTTTGATTGTTTATTAATGACTTTGTAATTGTCTACTTAGATAATATACTTGTATTTAGAAAAAATTGGGAGGAGCATGTCGAGCATGTTAGACAAGTATTGGATACTTTTAAAAAAAGAGAAATTGTATGTAAAATTGTCAAAATGTGGATTTGGAAAAACTTCATTAGTGTACTTGGGTTATATAGTAGGGGGTGGTGAATTGAAAATAGACCCCTCGAAAGTTGAAGTGATTGTAAATTGGTTGAAACCTACATTAGTAATGGGAATTAGAAGTTTCTTAAGAGTAGTTCAGTGCTAGAGAAAATTTATTACTAACTTGTCGTTGATTTCATCTCCTTTACATGCTTTGACTAGTGTGAAACAGGTCTTTCAGTGGGTAGGAAAACAATAGAAGGGTTTGATACATTGAAAGAAAAGATCATAACAAAACCACTGTTAGATTTGGCTTACTTACAACCGCCATTTGAGATAGAGACTGATGCAAGTGAATACGTCATAGTAGTACTATTGTAGCAAGGTGAGTCAATTTGTTATCATTTTGAGACCTTTTTCTAAATTTGTCATTAACTATCCTACATCTGACAAAGAGTTGTATGCATTGGTACGAAGTGTTAAAAAAGGGAAGCACTACACAATGCAAAAAGAAACATTAATACATACAGATCATTAACTATTACAATATTTTCAATCACAAACTAAACTACAACAATCTAGACAGTTCAAGTGGATGGATTTCCTACAACAATTCCATTTGGTTATCAAAAAAAAAAATTAAGTAACAAAGTAGTTGATATGTTGACCATGCCTCCTATCAATGCATATGTGGATGTATTGTATATTGATTCTTTAGCACATGATATTTATGTTGAGAAGTATGCTAGAAATGGTTACTTTTCAAATATGTATGAAAGGTTAACTGTTAGAGAAAATTTCAACTCAAAAGTAGCCACCTAAGAAAAAAATTAAGAAATTAAAAAATTCATGCTATGCAAACAATTTTTAATATATCATTATGTTAAAGGCCCAAAAATCGGGTCTACAACAAGGGGGATAACCACCCGGTCCGGACCTTGAAAGCAGCTCCTTTTCTTTTTGGAATAGTGGCTCCGACTTGGGGTGATGGGACCAGTTTCCAAATTTGTTTATGATGGTATACTAAGGGGATGATGTTTTTCTCTTTAAAAGTTTATGGGGAGAAGACTTTATTCTAAATCTAATCTAACATATGCAATTTTATTCTAATGAAGGACAACATCTAACTTAAACTATCCCGGGAGTAACACCTTGTTTATGCGATCTAAAATAATTTCCAACAGGGATTGGTAATAAAAACCATTCAATCACTACTTAGAAAAGAATACATTAAAGATGATTGTTTTATATAAGGAATTAGCCAAAACAACTATGATAAACACATCGCATAATAAGTTTTTCATACACTTAGCATAAAAATAATAGTTATCACCGTACAAAAGTGCAAAAAAGATAACTGAGCATTCAAGCTTTCATATATAAATAAATGGAAATAATATATCACTTGGCACATAAGCAAAAAGTATTAAGAGATAAAAGTACCATTGATAATAGGTTCTACTCATTAGCTTCAGCGATATAGATTTATCTTCAAATAATTCAATATCCACTAAGAGTAAAGAAGTTCATTTCAGTAGCAGACATTAAACTCAGATATAAATAAATCTCGTTCCATTTATTTATCAAAAACTCCTCAGAGGGGTCAAAAGTGCATGTTCTAAAGAATTGTTGTCGACAAATTTCTAGACCCCTCTCTATATGCATGAGAGGGGTTTAAATACTACTCTAATGAAAACTAAAAATAGTTAATACAAAAACAAATGAGGAGGTTCAAAATGACCATCCTCATTTTAGGCAAAAAAAAATGAACTAAAATTAAACTAAAACTATATCTATGCTAAATCGTGTATCTATTCTTTTAAGTTGCAAATGTCCAACATGGGCTTCAAAAGTGTCGGTTTGCCGAATTCAACCTTCAATTGACTTGCGAATACGGAATTTGCGAGCACTGGCACTATCTTCTTGGTAGAGGTTATGAGGCACTTCAAAGTCATCCACTCGCTATGTGGTTTTACCAGGAACTGCCAGTAAGTATCCCAGTTTAACTTGCTTATCTGTTTAATTGACTCTGCATTTTCCTCTTTCGTTTGCTTCCACCTAGTTTGAAGTTGTTGTGCATTTTGGAGGAATCCTCGAGTGGTCTCTGATATTAAATTTGATGTATGTAGATTTTTGTTGATGCAGTCGATGACGTTGCTTGTTGTTGTTGCTGCGTACTCCATTGCTTGCTCTACTTCCTTGAGTTGTGCATCCCATTTCGCAAATAGCATTTCTTTGTGGGATTCATCAATCAATCAAGTCGTAAGTCTACAACTTGATTTGTAATGTAGTTGCTTTTTTCACAATGGGAATTCCATTGCGAAATACTTTGGCAAAGCATTTCTTCCTATTGTAAGAGTTATTCATTGAGGGCAAGGGCTTTTGTGATGAATTATTTAATTTTAGGTCGTCTTTATGAAATTCTATTGTGGTCTGTAACTGTTGTTCTTTATCGGCCAGATTGTTTTGGTAACCCAACTACATTTGCTGCAAATCCTGTTGTATTTTTGCCAATTGTATTTTTGATTCTCGGCTGATGTTGGCCTGCTGTAGTTGTTGTTCCAAAAATAGGATCTTATCCTCATTTTCTTTTAATAGCGGTTGAACTTCTGACGCTTTATCAATGGTTGCAGAAGCATATGCCCCTGCAATCTGAGAGAGCCTAGTGAGGTTTTCTATTGGATCGGTGGTCAGGTCTTGCCAAAGAACATCCAAAGGTTCAGCCTCTGGAGAAAGTACAGTATATTTTTTTCATTTCTTTCTTTGTCTTCTGGCAACAGCCTTATGCTGCGGGCTATAAAATACATCCAGAGGAGGGATCTCCTCTATTTTCAGCACAATTTCGAACGACGAAGCAACAGGAATATGCTCTATCTCTTGAGTATTAATAACCTCTTCTATTATCATCTCTGTGGATGTCTCCCCTGGGTTTATTAATGGATCTACACTCTGTTCCTCGATGTTGATTGGCTCATTAAAATTCTCCCACTACTTTTCTAGGTCTACTACAATTGGACAAGTTGGCTTTGCGAGGGGAGCGAGAGTCTCAACCTGTTTTGGGGACAAAACCTGCTGGTCAGGATTTTTTATAGACTGAGTTGTATCTTTGATTGATGCTTCACTTCTGTTGTGATCACTTTTTGACTGCTCATCAAATTTTTCAGTTGATTCCCTCTCGGACTTTCATTTAGACTTCTCTTCCCTTGAGCTTCCATTTATGCTAATACTAGGAGTGGGCTCCCTTATTGGTTCAATGCGCAATTTGTCCAATGGGACATTTGCCAATCTATGTTCTCTATAATGGTTAAACTCTTAAAGCTTTTCTTGGTCAAACTAAATTTGTGCCATATGTAAAATCTCTCTGAGAGAGATTTTCTGTCGAAAGACATCGTCGAAGATATCATCTTCTTTAGTAAACACTTTTATTTTGACCATCATTGTAAAATTCTTGATAGTATCTAAGGGATCGTACTGCCTCCCTCAAAACTTTGGTAACTTAAAACTTAGCATATTATCAACCTCTTTAAAAGCGTGTCCCAAATCAAATAATGCGAAGGCCTCACAGACCATAGGGAATTAAGGCTAGATGGCCTTATTCTTATCCTTGAGTTCTCTGCTCATTCCCCCAACACCACAGGTCTGGTAAGCTATCTTGCGGGCCATAAGTTTGTCGGGAACATACAAAGGAAGCACATAAGGCAAGGCAATGCTCCCAAATACCCTAATGTAGGTGAATAACTCCTCCCCAAACCACCTTCCCACAGGGAGAATGTCAATTTCAGCTTCTGGGGAGAATCTTGGGGCGTCTTTGTTATATAACAATTTATGAATGGGAAGCATTACTCCATGACAAATCTTATAGAAATGTGGGATGAAATTAGATTCCCATACTTCTTTATGGTAGACTTGAATAGGTAGAGGGTTCTGTACTGTCCATTTCCACCCCATGGTGGGAAAATCATAGACGAAACAAATAGCATCCATGACGTAGGTAGCTAAAAAGAATGGAGGATAAAACCTTTGAGCAAAAATTCTTTTAGTTTGATAATTCAAAATAGCAGAAGCTAAATTATCCGATAAAATTTGGGCCCAATCCATGATGGTGGCTTTGGTGGCCGCATCCAATAAAAGCAACCATTTTGATGAAAACTTATTTATATATGGCTTCCCAAATAGTTAACATAACAATGCAGCAGCAAAACAATAGGGAGAAGCGAGGAAGCCAGTGGCGTACATACTATTTTTGTCCTTCTTTAATGGTTCTTCCTTAGCAGACAAGCTCTTTGTGCAGTCTGCCAAATCCTCGTTCTCTTTGGTGAATTTTTCCACAAACTGTTTGTTATAACTAGCTTGGGGTTCTGGCAGGTGATACATACGCCTCAAATTACCTAGGGTAAATGACCCCATAACCTCCTGGTTCCATGTCTTGAATTCCCTGTTGGATATATCATCGTGGTCTATAATCCATTTTACCATATCCATGTAAGGGAGTATCTTCGGCCTCGCTGTAATATGATGCAGAAACGAGCATGCAAGCTTTGTTAGTGATGCTTCTGATGACCCACGTCCATCTGCCGTAACTGAAACCTCCATAACTCTCGAGTTTTCTTCCTCTAATATTTGGTACATGCCTTCCCAAGTAGATATTCTTGCTTCCCTGGCACAAGTGGTGTCTGTAAATGATGGAGTCATCTCTGGTTTTTCAGTTAAAAATGCAGGAGCTTTGCCTTTATTTCCCATTACGTTCTGCATGTTATTCTGTGTTCTACTCTGCGTACTGCTCCTGAAAATAGTAAGCAGAGAACAAAGATACAATAACGATGATGGTGAATAATGAACAAAAATAAGGTGATGGGAAAGCTTTTAATTTTTTAAATCATATCAAAGGTATCACCTTACGTGAAATAATCCTTTAACCAGATCTGATTTGTTTTTAATAAATACCATCAATGGACCGTTAAGTTAACATTAATGCTCATAACTTTTGCATAGAATGACAAAAAGTACTATCGTTGAACTCTGAGCCCTTAGATTTGCGATAAAGCGATTTTGCGATTTGCTTCACAATATCGCAGATAGCGATATCATAAAACCTATTATATTTAACAATCATTTGTTTCATCATGCAACTGCGAGATGCGATTTGCGAGAGCTTTATCGCATTTCGCAATATCTGGGCGTTTTGTATTAAGTGGCACTCCGATCAATGGAATCTGCGATATACAATAAGTTTGTAAGGCTTGCGATCTCGCATTCTCGCATTCTCGCTTTTTTGCATTTCAAAGAGTTTCTTAGTAAAGGATGTATGTCGTTACCCTTTTTGCAATGCGATGCTTATCATTAAAAGATCGTGTTTATTAAATTTTTGCTTAGTACTCAAGGCTTTCCGCTTACAAGGGTTTTCCTAGCTTTGTGGTTGTATAGCACTTTTCATAAGGAGGCTTAATAATTATAACGTTTTTCATGTGCATGAAGCGTGAAAAGGTAGGAATTCATATTGTTGGGAGTTTTGCTTTGATATCATGTTTTATTGAAAACAAAAAGATAATCTTAAGTGCTAAGTTTTGATTTTTTAGAAGGGTCCCCATTTATTAATGTTATTGCTAACTTTAATAAAAAGGCAGGTTGTTGATGGTCACAACAATTGGCGATTCACTTGAAAGAACCAGTTATCTCTGATAGTTTTTTAAATTTTCTAAAACTTCTAAAATAGAAATGGTTTTGGAAAATCAATCTCTATCGTAGAAATATAAGGTACATAGTGTTATTTGCTAACAACAACATCTTGTTCCATCTATCCTAATTATGATCCTCTTCTTCCCGAAGCTATTCATTGCACTTACATCAGCCATTACTTGGTTTATAAAGATAAAAACAAATACAACTCTGTAGATCAGTTTTAGGTGTACTCATTTGTCGTAGGTAGAGCTTCTACTGCCAACAGGCATTCATAGCCTCAACAGGGTTACCTGTTACCCATCAATGATCCAGTATCCTACTTAAGAAGTATGCAATTTTCTAAGATAAATCCTCATTTACACTTATTGCTTTTTCTTTTCTTTTAATTCTTAAAGAAAAATGTCTTGGTTTAGTGGCCAATTTTGACAGTTCCATTCACTTGATTTATAACTAACTGAACAAGCTAGCTCGTGATGAGACCCCTTCTCTTCTGATTGAAACAATCTCGATTCATTACCCTGTTTCGGTATACAGTTTGGCAATGTCAGCTAGTTATAATCTTCATGATCATGATAAGTCGACTATTGATGAGACCTCTTATTCTTTAAGTTTATAGTGCATAACTAGATTATTCTTTGAAAATTGCAATTTCCTAAAGTGGGGAGGAAGTCATTGGCTCCTTAAGAGTTCTTCTGGATGACAATTGTAGAGTTTCAAAAGTAGCTTTTCTATAGAGAATATTTGTCTTTTTATTGATGCTTTTCATGACTGATATGAAGCAAACTCCTACTAGAGGTTCTTTTTAATCAGAACTTGTAAAGTTGAAACAAAAGAACAAGTAAAATCTTTAGAATTATAGCACTTGACTGTATTTTTCAAAAATAAAGATTAATTTTCCTAATCACTTCCATTTATACAAGCGAAGAAAAAAATAAATAAATAAAAATATTAAAAAATTGACAAGAGAAACTAATCTTTTTCGTGGAAACCAAAGGTAAACATTTTCAACTTTATTATCAAAAGGAAAAAATAAACTAAATATAATAATTTACAGAAAATAGAAGAGGTCATCTTCTATGGAAAGTATTTTTTAAGGATTTTTCCATTAATAGCTAAAGACTCTCTTTTCCTTGCTAAGTCTTGTAACATCAAAGTCGATGGACCTATGATTTCAACAATTTGGAATGGTCCAAGCCACATCCGTTGGAATTTAGTATGTTTTCCTTTCTCTTCGTGGGCTTTATCCCATTTCAATACTAAATCTCCAATTTGAAAATATTTTTCTAGACACCAGGTTTGAATCAAAATAAGCCTTTACTAATTGTTGATGATGTGCATAGGTAATTCTGGCCTGTTCTCGTTCCTCTTCTAGCTTAAGAATCTGCAATTGTCTTAGTTGCAAGGATGAGGAAGGAGTTTCTTCGATGAATTGAACTAAGGCTAAAGAAGAAATAGCTAGGTGAGTTGGGAGAACCACTTCTTTCCCATAAAATAAATTAAAGGAAGTGCCAATAGAAGCTTTTTGAGTTATTCGATCTGCCCAAAGAGCATACATCAAAGATTTGTGCTAATTTCTATGACTTTGATCAATAGTTTGTTTAATGATTCTGATCAGGTTTTTATTTGTTGATTCGGCCAACCCATTCCCTTGCAGGTAATAATTGGCAGAATACTTAAGTTTAAAACCTCTTTTGAGCGCAAATTTCGTCATTGCATTACCAGAGAAATATGATGCATTATCAAACATTAAAGTGCAAGGTAAGCCAAACTTGGTAATTATGAATTGATCTATGAAATCGATGACATTATCAGAGTTGGTTGTCTTGATAGACACTGCTTCTACCTACTTAGTAAAGTAATCGGTAGTGGTAAGGATGTACTTGTGCTATTTAGAAGAGTGAGGAACGATCTCGCCTATTATATCTAATCCCCATTGCTCAAATGGTTGATCGATGTTGACTGGTTGTAATGGCAATGATAGTTTCCTCTATCTTCCAGCAGCAATTTGACAAATTTGACATCTTCTTACATAGTTATGTGCATCCTTAAATAATGTTGACCAGTGGTAGCCTGCGCGCAAGATTTTGTGTGTTGTCACATCTCCTACGTAATGTCCACCTGCTGGTCCATCATGAAGTTCCTACAATACTTTTTCAGCTTCAAATTTCTCAAGGCATCTAAGAGGAACATAATCATAATTCATCCTAAAGAGTACATCATTTACAATTTGATATTTCTTAGCTTTTAATCTAAGGGCTCTTTTCTTTGTATAATTCAAATGTGAAGGAGCATATCCATTCTTTAGGTAAAACATGATATCAGCATATCTTGATTCAATATCGTTTAGGCTTACCTCATGCATTTGTACCTCATGATCATGGGACGGTATTTCTGACATATGTGATGCTCCAGCCAACATCCTGCAAAAACCTTGACCTTTTACAATATTTGTTGGCTTGATTTCACTGTCATATCTTATAGGGCCATGACCCTATTCGCTCTTTTTTCACCCCACGTTTTTTTGTACCAACAGATTTCTTACCGCTGGAAATGGCACTATTATTTTTGTATGAGTCTTGAGAAGAAATGGTCTAAAGTGTTTGATCGCTTTGAAAATAGCATAAGCCTCTTTCTCAACGTCAAAGTAATTTAATTCGGCCCCTTGCAAGTTTGGCTGAAAAAGGCAATTGGGGCTTCTGCTTTATCTTGATTAGCTTGCGTGAGTATTGCAGCATATGATTTCTCAAAGGAAAATGTATACAAAATGAAGGGATCATAAAAGTTTGGAGTCGCTAGAGATGGGGCATTTATAATTGCTTGTTTAATCAGGTTGAACGCTTCATGTTCTACTTGACCCCATTTGAAGAGAGTTTTTCTTGATCATTGCTTGGAGAGGTGACACAATTCTTGAGAAGTTGGGGACAGATCTTTTAACGAAATTGATTTGATCAAGGAAGGATTGCATTTCTTTTTTGTTATGGGGTAAGGATATCTCATAAATATCCTTAATCTTATCTGGATCAATATGGATTCCAGATTTAGACACTATGAATCCGAGAAGCTTTCCTTCTCTTAATGCAAAAAAGGACTTCTTTGGATTATGTGTGATCCCATACTTTTGACAACGTTGAAAGATATGCTTTAAATCTCTGAGGTGATTACTACATTTTTTAGAATACACTGTTATGTCATCTAAGTAAATCACCACTGACTTATTCACTAATCCTTTAAATGCAATATCCATGGCCCTTTGAAATGTGGTGCCAGCATTAATTAGTCCAAATGGCATCTTTTGATATGCATATGTGCCCCATTTGGTTCTGAACGTCGTCTTCAGTTGATCATCCGAATGGACTAAAATTTGGTTATATGCTAAGAAGCCATCTAAAAAGGACATCAATTCAAACCCTGCAATTGATTGTAATATATGTTCCATAGGTGGTAATGGAAAATTTTCCTTTTGGTAGGCTTTATTGAGATTTCGAAAATCAATACAAATCCGAATGTCTCCATTTTTATTTCTGACTGGTACCAGGTTGGAAACCCATCTAAAATGTCAAACAGGAAAAATAATTTTAGGTTCAATAATTTATTCAGCTCAGACTTAATCTGGTTCTCCAGATTATGATGGATTTTTCTCAGCTTCTGCTAGACTGGTTTCTCATCTGAGATCATCAGAATTGTATGATATATGATTGAAGTATCATAAGTTTTGAGGTCATCGTAATTCCAGACAAAGACATTTTTATACTGCTTCAAAATTCGAATGAAGGTTGATTTTTCCTCTCGAGTTAGACAAAGACCTAAGTTGATATTTTGCAGCTTTATGTCAGTTCCTAGATTCACTAATTCATATCGCAAAGTTGAACTCTGAAGTTTTGAATTGGTGGACCTTTTGGATCTATCTTTTAAATCATATAGGTCTTCCAATTTGACTACAGATTTGGGTATAGCATTATTGGTGCTTTCTTGTTGTAACTACTTGTCATGTTGGTCCTCATCAATTATCTGATTATTGTAAGAGCCTTCTGAAGTCAGAAAACTTACAATATCAAGGTCATCATTAAAAACTCTCTAGTTGATAAAATTATTCGGGATGGAGGGTCTAAGGATCAATTCGATTGAGAATCTATCTAGACTATAGTCTTCTAAGGGAATGAGCTTCAAAGCTACATTAGCTAGGAGATCAGCACTAGCATTTTGAAGTCTAGGAATAGATGAAATATTAAATGCTATAAAGTGTGCAGTCAGATATTGTACTAATGATTGATAATGCTTTAAGTGACCTGATAAACAATGTATAGTATTTCATACCTGCTTAATAACAATATCAGAATCACCAAAGACTTGTAGATACTTGATGTCAAGTCTGATTGCCTTGTATAACCCTTGAACTAGAGATTCATATTTTGCAGTATTATTTGTGCAATTGAACTCGAGTCTATAGGTTAGCATGGTTTTCTCCTTCTGGACTAATTAATATACAACCTGCTCCTGCTCCATCATTAGAGTTAGAACCTTCAAAAAATTATTTCCAAAACAAATATTTATTTACATGAGTATCTAAAAAATTAATCCATTTAGAAGTATATGTTTGAGAAAAAACTTCTACCTGAAATAAAACTAAATTTTCTAAAAAAGGTGAAGTATGAGCATTGGAATTCCCTAAGAACGAGTCAACAGAATAGTTTCCAATTATATTATTGTTGTACGCTATAGGTTCATTTTCTCCTTCCAATTTCATTACTATGTACCTTTGGTGTCTTTCTCGTTCAACCTTTATCTGATTTGGTTTACCATTGTAAGGGAGCCACATGTGTGACCAGTCAGTCGCAAAGTAATCGCGAAGCTTTTCAGACCAATCCCTGCTAAGAATCAAACCATAAAATTCAGGAATATCTGCAACAAGAATATCAATGACTTGACATACCTTTGGATTTGATGAAAACCTTATGCTTACTTGATTCAGTTCGCCAATGACTTCAACTTGAGACCAGTCCAACTGCACTATGCGTACTACAGATTTTTGAGGTTGGACGTTTAACTTTGCACAAACTGTCTTAGGCAAAATATTAGATGAAGCACCAGAGTCTACCAAATAGTTATGCAATTTTTTATTGAAAACTTCAAAGATAAGGAGGAATGGAGGAATATGGGATTTTGACCTTCCTCCAATTAAAGCAATGTCATTTGGGTCAACTTTATTTGACATACCTGTTGTCGGTCTCCCCATTTCATGAGTAGCTTGTGAGATTACAGCAACAGGAAGAGGTGCAACAGGTAGTGCATGTAGCTCTTTCAAAATTAGTTTCTGTTGATGCTTCAATTAACTCAGCTCATGAAAAGTAATGTTGGCCCTAGTCTTTTTCATGTCTTCAACAATATTATACTACATTTCATCATAAATGATAAGTGTTTTAGATGGAGTTGATGAATCAAATTGGACTGGTTTTGTTTGAGTCGCTTTTGGTGATGATTTCTTACCTGTGACTTTATCTTTGGAACCTGGGCTTGGGTTTTTCTATTTAGAACTAGATTGTGGAGGGCCGAGTTGATTTCTACTTCTGGTAGTGACTGGTAATGCATCTTGATCTTCTTCATCTGGAAGGATGAAGTCCCACATTCCCTATAGTTCTACAACCTCATCATCATCAATATGTTCCTCATTTGAAACTTCATCTTCTTCTCCTTCCGATTCTGTGTTTGTTATAGCATTGGGAGGTTTAGGATCAGTTGAAGAATTCCTCTTGAAAGGCTTATAAGGTTTCTTAGAAGAAGTCTCTGCCACTTGTTTTTTAATATCAACCATTTCGTTAGACATGGTTTTTTAAACTTTTTGTAACCCTTCCAAGTCAAATGGGTCCTTGATTTTTTTTTCTTAGGGTCATCTCTAAAAGCAACCTTTTTAGATTTTCTCTCATCAACAGTGTTTTTCTTTTCTAAAGCTAAGATACGTTTTTCCACCACTATTGCTTCTTTCATGTTTTCGGACAATGTTGGCTTAGCAACCCTATTTACAAAGATTGTTATGTCCGAAGGTAAGGCAGATATGTACCATTCACTTTGAACTTCTTCGTTAGGCTGGGATGCGGTAAGAATCTTATTTAAGAGTTTATTAAATCACGAGTTGAAATCTTTGATAGGTTCTCTTGATGCAGTTTTAAGGTTTTAAGATTTGAGAGGTCATTGATTAATGTCGTTGTAGACCTATCATCATCGAACTTTGTCAAGAACTTCTCTTGGAAAATATTTCAACTAGTAATGGATTCTGAGGGTAATGAAAAATACCAGGACTCGGCCGCTCCCTGTAAGGTATATGGGAAAAGCCTAACAACAGCATCTTCTTTTGTAACTCCATTTAAGTTTATTGAGAACATAAAGTTGTTTATGTGTTCTTCTGCTAGTATGCCTGCATTTGGGATAAACTTTGGTAGCCATTTTTTGAGATGAGCCAGAAATTGACTTAAGCGTGCAGACATTGTGACTGCCCCTGGATTGTTCCATGGTCTCTATGCCATTGTTGAGATACTAGTAGAAGAAAGTGCATATGAAGTTACAAGTGGTTGGGAAGACAATGCTGAAGTTCCAGTACCCTATTGGACAACGATATGGAGTTGGAGAGTGGATGGTTGAATTTGCAATAGATTAGATGAAATGGATGATGATGATGAAAGAGTCTCACTCTCAGACCCTTCCGGTGTCTTCCTTGCTCTTTTTCTTTTGGGTAGAGGGAATTTTGTTGGTTCAATACCAAGCTTTTCACTCTGTAATCTAGTAAGAGGATGGGAAGGAATGTATTTCGAAGTCACACTGCCTTGAGATAACTCAGACTTCTGCAGTGATATAGAAAATCCTTGTAAGTTTATGAATTAAAGACTAAACTTCAGTAAGTTCAAGAGTGGATTTATCTTAGATGTTCAGGTTTTCAACAGCAATTATTGTTTTCTCAACTTCTCGCTTAGAATTTGGAGACTCAGAATGCGATGGAGAAGTTGGGGAGATGTTGAGAGTGATCTACTCTCAGAATGGGTTATAGATTTAAATTTTCTTGCCATTCATAGTTCAGGCCCTCCTAGCGCCAAATATGTTGAAGGCCCGAAAATCGGGTCTACAACAAGGGGGATAACCACCCAGTCCGGACCTTGAAAGCAGTTCCTTTTCCATTTGGAATAGTGGCTCCAACTGGGGGTGATGGGACCAGTTTCCCAATTTGTTTATGATGGTACACTAAGGGGATGATGTTTTTCTTTTTAAAGGTTTATGGGGAGAATGCTTTATTCTAAATCTAATCTAACATATGAAATTTTATTCTAATGAAGGAAAACAACTAACTTAAACTATCCCGGGAGTAACACCTTGTTTATGCGATCTAAAATAATTTCCAACAGCAATTGGTAATAAAAATCATTCAATCACTACTTAAAAAAGAATACATTAAAGATGATTGTTTCATATAATAAATTAGCCGAAACAATTATGATAAACACATCACATAATAAGTTATTCATACACTTAGCATAAAAAGAATAGTTATCACCGTACAAAAGTGCAAAAATGATAACTGAGCAATCAAGCTTTCATATATAAACAACTGGAAATAATATATCACTTGGCACATAAGCAAAAAGTATTAAGAGATAAAAGTACCATTGATAATAGGTTCTACTCATGAGCTTCAACGATATAGATTTATCTTCAAATAATTCAATATCCACTAAGAGTACAGAAGTGCATTTCAGTAGAAGACATTAAACTCAGATATAAATAAATCTTGTTCCATTCATTTATCAAAACCTCCTCAGAGGGGGCAAAAGTGCATGTTCTGAAGAATTGTTTTAGACAAATTTCTGGACCCCTCTCTAAATACATGAGAGGGGTTTAAATACTACTCTAATGAAAACTAAAAATAGTTATTACAAAAATAGATGAGGAGGTTCAAAACGACCATCCTCATTTTAGGCAAAAAAAAATGAACTAAAATTAAACTAAAACTGTATCTATGCTAAACCATGTATCTTTTCTTTTAAGTTGCAAATGTCCAGCCTGGGCTTCAAGAGCATCGGTTGGCCGACTTTAGCCTTCAATTGACTTGCGAATATGGAATCAGTGAGCGCTAGCCCTATCTTCTCGGTGGAGGTTATGAGGCACTTCAAAGTCATCCAATGGCTATGTGGTTTTACCAGGAACTGTCGATAAGTATGCCAGTTTAATTTGCTTATCTGTTTAATTGACTCCGCCTTTTCCTCTACCATTTGCTTCCACCTAGTTTAAAGCTGCTATGCCTTTGGGAGGAATCCTGGAGTGGTCTCTGATATTAAATTTGTTGTATGCAGATTTTCGTTGATGCAGTCGATGACATTTCTTGCTGTTGTTTTTGCCTCCTCCATCGCTTGCTCTGCTTCCTTGAGTTGTGCATCCCATTTCGCAAATAGCATTTCTTTGTGGGATTCATCAATCCTGGGCAATTCTGGTCTTTTTCCTTCCTCCAATTTTTGCCAATTCACAAAGTTAGAAACTTTCTTAAAAACTAAATCATAATCAAGTCATAAGTCTATGACTTGATTTGTAATGTAGTCGTTTTTTTCGCAATGGGAATTCCATTGCGAGATCCTTTGGAAAAGAATTTCTTCATGTTGTAAGAGTTGGTCATTGAGAGCAAGGGCTTCTGTGACGAGTTCTTTAATTTTAGGGTCGTCTTTATGCAGTTCTATGGTGGCCTGTAACTGTTGTTCTTTATCATCCAGATTGTTTTGGTAACCCAACTACATTTTTTGTAAATCTTGTTGTAGTTTTGCCAATTGTATTTCTGATTCTCGGCTGACGCGGCCTGCTGTAGTTGTTGTTCCAAAAATAGGATCTTATCCTCCTTTTCTTTTAATAGCGTTTGAACTTTTGACGCTTTATCAATGGTTGCAGAAGCATATGCCCCTGCAATCTGAGAGAGCCTAGTGAGGTTTTATGTTGGATCGGTGGTAAGGTCTTGCCAAAGAACATCCAAAAGTTCAGCCTCTAGAGAAAGTACAGTATCTATTTTTCATTTCTTTCTTTGTCTCCTAACAACAGCGTTATGCTGCGGGCTATAAAATACATCCACAGGAGGGATCTCCTCTATTTTCAGCACAATTTCGGACGTCAAAGCAACAGGAATATCCTTTATCTCTTGAGTATTAATAACCTCTTCTATTATCATCTCTGTGGTTATCTCCCCTGGGTTTATTAATGACTCTGCACTCTGTTCCTCGATGTTGATTAGCTCATTAAAATTCTCCCACTCCTTTTCTAGGTCTACTACAACTGGACTTGTTGGCTTTGTGAGGGGAGCGAGAGTCTCAACCTGCTTTGGGGACAAAACCTGTTGTTCAAGCTTTTCTATAGACTGAGTTGTATCTTTGATTAATGATTCGCTTCTGTTGTGATCACTTTTTGACTATTCATCGGATTTTTCAGCTGATTCCCTCTCGGACTTTGATTTAGACTTCTCTTCTCCTGAACTTCCATTTATGCTAACACTGGGAGTGGGCTCTCTTATTGGTTCAATGTGTAATTTTTCCAATGGGACATTTGCCAATCTTTGTTCTCTATAATGGTTAAACTCTTGAAGCTTCGCTTGGTCAAACTGAATTTGTGCCATATGTAGAATCTCTCTGAGAGAGCTCTTCCGTTGAAAGACATCGTCGAAGATATCATCTTCTTTAGTAAACACTTTTATTTTGACCATCGTCGTAAAATTCTTGATAGTATCCAAGGGATCGTACTGCCTACCTCGGAACTTTGGTAGCTTCAGACTTAGCATATTATTAACCTCTTTAAAAGCATGTCCAAAATCAAATAATGCGAAGGCCCCGCAAACCATAGGGAATTGAGGCCAAATGGGCTTCTTCTTATCCTTGAGTTCTCTGCTCATTCCCCCAACACCATAGGTCTAGTAAGCTATCTCTCGGGCCATAAGTCTCTTGGGAACATACAAAGGAAGAACATGAGGCAAAGAAATGCTCCCAAATACCCTAATGTAGGTGAATAACTCCTCCCCAAACCACCTTCCCATAGGGAGAATGTCAATTTCAGCTTCTAAGGAGAATCTTGGGGCGTTTGTGTTATATAACATTTTATGAATGGGAAGCATTGCTCCATGAAAAATCTTATAGAAATGAGGGAAGAAATTAGATTCCCACGGTTCTTTATGGTAGACTTGAATAGGTAGACAGTTCTGTACTGTCCATTTCCACCCCATGGTGGGAAAATCAGAGATGAAACAAATAGCATCCATGACATAGGTAGCTAAAAATAATGGAGGATAAAACCTCTGAGCAAAACTTCTTTTAGTTCGATAATCCAAAATAGCATAAGCTAATTTATCCGATAAAATTTGGGCCCAATCCATGATGGTGGCATTGGTGGTCGCATCCAATAAAGGCAACCATTCTGATGAAAACTTATTTATATCTGGCTTCCCAAATAGTCTACATAACATTGCAGCAGCAAAACAATAGAGAGAAGCGAGGGAGCCAGTGGCATACATACCATTTTTGTCCTTCTTTAATGGTTCTTCCTTCGCAAACCAGCTCTTTGTGCAGTCTACCAAATCTCATTCTCTTTGGCGAATTTTTCCAGAAATTGTTTGTTATAATTGGCTTGGGGTTCTAGGAGGTGATACATATGCCTCAAATTACCTAGGGTAAATGACCCCATAACCTCCTAGTTCCGTGTCTTGAATTCTGTGTCGGATATATCAGCGTGGTCTATAATCTATTTTTACCATATCCATGTAAGGGAGTATCTTCAGCCTCGCTGCAATACGATGTAGAAACGAGCATGCAAGTTCTGTTAGTGATGCTTCGGATGACCCACGTCCATCTGTCGTAACTGTAACCTCCATAAATCTCAAGTTTTCTTCTTCTAACAGTCAGTACATGCCTTCCCAAGTAGATATCCCTGCTTCCTTGGTACAAGTGGTGTCTGTAAATGATGGACTCATCTCTGATTTTTCAGATGTAGGAGCTTTGCCTTTCTTTCCCATTACATTCTGTGTGTTGTTCTGCATTCTTCTCTACGTACTACTCCTGAAAATAGTAAGCAGAGAACAAAAATACAATAAGGATGATGGTGAATAATGAACAACAATAAGGTGATGGGGAAGCTTTTAATTTTTTTAAATCATATCAAAGATATCACCTTACATGAAATAATCCTTTAACTAGATCTGTTTCGTTTTTAATAAATACCATCAATGGATCGTTAAGTTAACATTAATGCTCATAACTCTTGCATAGAACGACGGAAAGTACTATCATTGAACTCTGAGCCCTTAGATTTGCGATAAAGCGATTTTGTGATTTGCTTTGCAATATGGCAGATCGCGATATCGCAAAACCTATTATCTTTAACAATCATTTGTTTCATCGTGCCGCTGCGAGATGCGATTTGCGAGAGCTTTATCGCATTTCGCAATATCTGGGCATTTTGTATTAAGTGGCGCTGTGATCAATGGAATCCGCGGGATGCAATTTGCGAGAGCTTTATCGCATTTCGCAATATCTGGGCATTTTGTATTAAGTGGCACTCTGATCAATGAAATCTGTGATATGTGATAAGTTTGTAAGGCTTGCGATCTCACATTCTCACTTTTTCGCATTTCGAAGAGTTTCTTAGTAAAGGATACCCGTCGTTACCCTTTTTGCGATGCGATGCTTATCATTAAATGATCGGGTTTATTAAAGTTTTGCTTAGTACTCAAGACTTTCCACTTACAAGGGTTTTCCTAGCTTTGTCGTTGCATAGCACTTTTCATAAGGAGGCTTAACAATTATAGCGTTTTTCATGTGCATGAAGCGTGAAAAGGTAGGAATTCATATTGTTGGGAGTTTTTCTTTGATATCATGTTTTATTGAAAACAAAAAGACAATCTTAAGTGCTAAGTTTTGATTTTTTAGAAGGGTCCCCATTTATTAATGTTATTACTAACACTAATAAAAAAGGGGGGTTGTTGATGGTCACAACACATTCTTATTATTATACTTTTATCAAAATTACCCAAATAAATATCATGTTTGTCAAAATAAATACATATAATTTTTATATTTAAATTTAAATTAAAAAAAATAATAATAATATAATAATTAATTAATTAATTTAAATTAAATTACACTCATTAATATTCATCTATTATTTTAAATTAAAAAAAATAATAAATAAATAAATAAATAAATAAAATAAAAATAAAATAAAAATAAAATAAAATAAAAAAAATTAAAAAAAAAAAAAAAAAAAAGAGTAAATTTAAAATTTAAATCATTATTAAAAACACTCTCAACCCATGATTTACCCTTCATGAGTGTTATAACTTTTATAGAATAAGATTTTATTTTTATTTTTACTATTTAATGTAGTTTTGTGTCACTTGGGCACAATTCACCCTTAATGCAGGTAAATAATATTTCTTGGTATTATAAATTTTATTGAATAAAATATTAATTTTATTTTTTATATTTAAGTAGTTTTGTGTCACTTTGACACAATTCACCCTTAAGATAGGTAAATAATATTACTAAAAAAAATGGGTGCCTAGTCACAATTGTATCTCTTTTGAATTTTAAAGGATTTTGATTGGTTGACATATTATGACATAGAAATTCAATGTCAACTTTTTAAAATCAAATTTCCTCATGGTGCACATGTAGAAGATTATCATAGGTGGGGCATGTTGCTATATCATCATAACAAACTTTGTATTCCTAAACATGAAAATATCCTTGTAATTAGAGAAGTTCATACTTCTCTCATCTCAGGGCATTTTGAAGTAGGAAAGATTGTAGCTCATTTACAAAGATTTTGTTACTAGCCTCGAATGAAGGATATTGAGTCCAAATATGTAAAAGGGTGTGTGATGTGTGCCACTAGTAAACTCACCAATAGAAATTTGGGTCTATATACACCTCTTTGTGTTCCTTCTCATCCATGGGAGAGTATCTCTACGGATTTTGTAGGGGGGTTACCTATGTCAAAGAATGGTCATGACTATTTGTATGTAGTTCTGGATAGATTCAACAAGATGTGCATCTTGATGCCTTGTAAAAAGTAGGTGACAGTTAAACAAACCATATACTTATTATTTTAGCATGTATGGGTTCACTTTGGAACATCCATTAATTATTATCGGCATTCATGCTTCCTTGGGGAGCTTTGGTCAAGTTTGTGAGGTATGATGGACACCAACCTAAAGATAAGTATTGCTTTCCATCCATAAACCGATGGATAAAAAGTTATCATTAGAATTGTGGTGCATTTGCTCCAAGGGTACTACAACAAACATCCTAAGCTTTGGGGTGAGCACCTACACTATGTGCAACATGCCTACAACATAGCCTTGCATTCTTCTCCTCATAGTTCTATGTTCAAGACTTGCTTTAGGTATCTACCAAAGTCTCTATTGGACTTGATTTTTAGAAAAGATGATGATTCAGATGAGCAATGCAATGAAGACAAACCCTGAATATTCATTCAAAAGATCTAAATGATTCATCAAACAATGTAGGAATAGTTGGAGAAGAGTCAAGCCCAATAAAAATCATGAGTTGAGAAACATCGTATAAATCATCAATTTCAATTAGGTGATCAAGCTTGGTTGCATATTAATAAAGGTAGGTTAAAAGGGGGTGGTAAAAATCTCAAGCGAATCTGATATGGCCCATTCACAATCTTGGAGAAAATCCGCACTAATGATTTTTTGCAGATGTATTCAATGATGAATGTAGAGAACTTGAAATTGTATGAGCCTTCAATGACCTTAGTTCAGTATGAGAGTATTCAAGTTCCCGCCATTAATGATTTTTCTCCTAAGTACATGAATGAGTTGGAAGAAGATGTCCTTTTAGACAAGAAGACTAGGATTTCACATAGAAGTGATGTGGAGTATCTATGATTAATAAATCCAAGTAAATAATTGTGGATTGAGCTTTGGAAAGTAAGAGAGTTATACCCTCACTTGTTTTTGGATTAATGTTTTGGTGGTCCAAAAGTTTCCCAGTGGAGAGGAATGATCTAGGAGGATCTTAGATGCCTCAAATTTTAAAGATATCAAAAATTGATTCAAGTGCGTCCATGTCGAAGAGCTCGACAAGAGCTTTCCAACACAACTTGAACGAGTGAAAAAGGACTTCGTATGTGAAAGTTATGATGTTCTGGAGTTTTTGCAAAACAAGAAAAAAAAGTAGGACAGTTGACAACCCCACACACACAAGGTGACGCATGGCAGGCCATACAGAGGCTAGGTGGCAATCAATACAGACACATGGTAGGGCCTACAAAGGATCGGTGGTAGAAAGTCTATGTGGCATGACAACATGGTGATAACATGGCTACATACTTAGCGGACAAGTGCCATTTTTCTGGCAGTGAGGTGGGCCAATCAAACGTTGCCACGTGGCAACCTTTGACTAGCCAATAAAGAGGTCTACAAGTAGGGAAATTTGACGGACGGACTCGAACCCTTAAACTTGATGGAAATTTCAAAGCATTTTAGTTGTTGTCCCGTGGTGACAAAAATTAACTATAAATATTTAAAGAATATATTTAATGTGATTGTGTTTGGTTAAAATGGGATAATCGGTGTCGAACCTTCCACCTCTAGCCAAATAAATCAATCCATGTCATCAACTATGTTTTGAATGTCTATCCGCCAATCATTTTTCACATAAGTGGTTGTAACAATATATACAAGTGGAGGCTCATGGGTTTGACCTTGGGCCCTGCCACTCGATTCAAACAATGTAATCCGCTATGTTTTCCATTTCAATGATCGACAAATATTTAGTGTTGAGAACAAATTGTGATCGGTGAGGGGTATGACCGATAGCCTCCAGGATTACCACGGATATGTTAGGCATAAAACATTATAATAACCTTTGGACCCTTTGAATGGAGGCTAGTAGAGAAGGGAGTTAAACCTGATTAGGTCGAATACAATTTTTTTTATGCAAAGTTTGTGTAATGTACTTATGCAGAGAGCCTGGAGGTGATAGGGGTTTGGTATACCTATTATATTTGTTCAAAACCTTGCCTTTTATTAATGTATGGGAGAAAAGGAGCTGAGAGATGAATACAAGGACTCACAAGTGGTTCTATCGAGCCCAATTAGCAGTGGGAATATTGAGCCCATTAACAACATACTAGCAGAGAGAGGAGGCCAAGCAACGAATCCATACACATCATTGTTTCTCTTTTGTAATTTCAATCCAATTTTATCCATTTGGAGAATAGCGAAGGGGAGATTTGTTCAGTTCTTGCAAGTCATCATGTGTTTGTAGAGCAGAGAACTAGTAGCAGCAAATTGATGTAATTTTTCCCTTTTGCATCACTAATAAAGAGGCCTTCCCACTGGGTAACAGACTCGGAAATGTAGCCATCATCTTGGGTGAACTCTGATAACAAACTGGTTGAGTCTTCTTGTTTCTTTGTTGTTAACTTCTACTCTTAAATTCTCTTTTTTATTCTTTAACTCTAGTATTTGCACTCTTTAAAAATAACCTTCTAAGCTTATCAAAAATAAGATCCAAATCACTTCTTCTCAACATATTTGATAATGCACACAACAATAGTCTAGCACATATCTCTAACAGTACACTACCCTAAGGGAGGGTACTCTAAAAATGTCTCCACAACCATGGTTTTGGTGGAAATCATTTTCATAAAGCCAACATCTCCATTTTTCAAAATCTTGAGTTCTTTCTCCACCTCCTTTTCGGATTGCCTATTCGCTTTAGAAAGAATCTCACCAAATTTTACAGCAATGTGAAAGGTGTGGCAATCTATTACAAGAGGGTACCCATTTTTAATATGGTCAGGATGGTTGGTTATAATAACTTGAGAGGTAAAGTTTGTAGCCTCCTTAAGAGGTTCTTTCTTCGAGCTGAAAGCCACGTGCCCTTGCTTGAGATTGTTGAAAACAACATGCTTAACATTGAAGCCAACAATGTCACTAGGAAAAGCTTCTCACAATGCCTCGTGGTGCATCTCCACAGACTTAACTTCAATGGTGATCCTGATGGGTCCAAAAGTAACCACCATACTTGGCTAGAGATTTCTAGTGTCTACACTACCAAAGGGCACAATTTCAATACAGCCAATTGTGTAAACATCCTGGAGTGGCAACCTCAAATGTTTATTTGAAGGATGCTTGGGCTCCTGGATCATGTCCAAGGTTGCTAAGAGCATAGGTCCCTTGTACCAACGCAAATTTGTAGAGCGGCCAATCATGTTTTCTCCCTCAAACCCTGAGATGGGAACAAAGGGAATCTTGTTTGTGTTGTACCCAACCTTCTTCAGATATGAAAACACCTCTTCTACAATTTCATCATAATCAACCTCTGAATACTTGGGAGTAGTAGCCTCCATCTATAGAAATAGAAATATGATATAGAAATTAGGTGTAATGGAAAATAAATAACATAAATAAATTTTCATGGCAAGCAACTGCATAATCTATAACCCACCTTGTTACAGCAACAAATCATTTGCTTCACGAGTGAAGGCGAAGAGAGCATTCTCTAGTGTTTGGCCATCCTTGGAAATTCCAGCTTCAAAACCACTAGGTTGAATCGATGATAAATATAGCACAGTTAGCCTACACCAAGAATCACCAACATGAGATCAATTAAACCAAACAAATTGCAAATTACAAATTTATGTGATAATACAACCTGTAAAGGAAACAAATTTGTGAGAATAAAACCCATGAGGTACCAATGATCATGCTCTTGATGAAGTTGCGGATACCAAGGGCATCGATGACACACCAAGGAAATATGGAATTCCTATACGATGGGCAATTTTATAAAACATAATTTACACAATGAAATTGGGAATAAACAAAGATCAAATCTTGATTACAGATAAATTTTGGGGCTTGTTGGTCTTTTCATAGTTACATTAGGAAAAAAGGGACTTGGCTAAAAAAACAACAATTGGAAATGGGTTCAACTCAAAACAATAAACAAAACATGCAAATCACTTCAACTGAGAACAATAAACATAACTTGTGTAAGGATGAGTGACTAGCCTAGATCCATATTAACCCTAGATCTATCAAGCGCCGAGAGGGGTTAAATCTTCAGGGTGGAAACCTCTTTTTTGAGCGCAAAACTTGAGGAAATGTTTGAACCTCGAGAGATTTGATCCCTCTCGACACTTGATAGATTAGGGGTTAAGATGGATCTAGGCTAGTTTCAGTGATGCGCAATCACACCAAATTTGTCGAACATCTAATTATTCTTATCATTTTAAATATGCTAAATATGTCTAAGATTAATATGGTCATTTCATTTAATTATAAATTTGCTCAATTACCTCAATTTGTTGAGATGGTAGAGACTGTTAATAACCTATTGAAGTCTCTCTTCTTGAGTCATCCAAAAAGCGCAATAACTTTTTTAAGGACCAATCATCCTTGCGCTTTGTGTGACACCTATGATCACTATTCCCATCATTGTCCTGGGTTACCTCACTTTTGGGTCGCCCTTGAGATGGTCCATCATGTTAATGCCATGCCTTTGCATGATGAAATAAACAAATTTGAATGCAAAGTGACAATGTAACAATGTTGAGTTAGAAAATGTGAATAATAAGAATGTATTCAATTACAAATAGTCTTCATTGTGATCAATTTCAAAGTATTTTCTTCTATTGTTCTTATTGTTGCACCTATTAGTTTTGTCATATTTCATATCAATCGGGCAGTTGAAATTGTAACCATTCAAATCTTTAAAGCAAGCTATTGTAGTAAACATCATACCTTGTTTCTCTTTCTCTCCAATATTAATAGTAGTTTTCTCCAAATTCAATCATTGTGACCTATGGTTAAACACCAAGTAATTTTCAATGGTAGTTGTTTTATATTACCTTGTTTGAATGCAAAGTGACTAACAATGTGAATGATGGAATGATGAGTTTTGAGTGTGAGGCATTAGTATAACTTAGGATACTCAACCCGATACCAGGCGAAGAGTCGGAGTGGAGAGCCGGAACGCCAAGTGGAGAGCACCGACGACCGACGAATCAGACGTGAGTTTGTGTTTGCATCTGACCAATAGCGCAAGATTTGAGCCCACAAGATACGCAAGACTAGATGGATGCATGAAAGTTACGTGCCCAGAACAGGTTGACGCTTGGGTTTTGCATGCCCAGACGTGTCATCCTCACAGTAGCCTATACCCCCATATTTGTTCTATCACTGCGAATATTGCCGGTTTTGGCTCACTCTTGCTCCTGCCAGCCTTCTAGGCAGGAAGACCTGTGACCTCTGGTTTTGGAGGTCTCACCTGACAACAGAATTTCTATCTTTTCGTTCTCACTCTAACAATTCAGGCTCCCTTTCACTTGTTTTAACTTTCTCACCTGTGTTTGGAGATTTTTTCCATCCGGTCAGCTTCCTGTGTGAGGGTACTAGCTAGCATTGCTCCATGTTCCATTACCCCACTCTGTGATGAAATATTACGTTTTGGTTCGCGGGGATTTTCACTGGTTGGCTTCATGGTGCTCTTCGCTTGGAGAAACGCTTGTTTTAGCAGGTCAATTAATTTCTGAACACCATAACATCTCATCAAATGATAGTGTTATTTTCCTTTGTGGAATCTGGATAAAAATTTAAGGAATAAAATTCTGATGCGGGGTATATTTTTATCCATTTCTTAGAGAGAATATTAGCACTTGTTAAAAGGTTTTGAATATCGGTTTACTGCTTAAGTCTGAAGTCTAAATACTGGCATTTTGTTTAAAGACTAAACACCTCCCCGGAGGTCTGTTTTTGGTATTTTCCTTGATTTCACATGTCAGGGTTTATTAATCTGGGCTAGTCGTGGATATCCATTTACAAGCTAAAGAATTATTTCGTCATATCGAAACCTTGTTCAGACATACGTTTCAAAATAGGTCCCTGGTGGTGTGTTTATGAAATATGTTGATGTTGTATTGTATGTCCCGATGTTTCATCCTGAATAGACTCTATATTCCTCTGATGTTTGATGCAAGAGGTGAAATTTATCTGATTTGCTCGGGATGGTCATGTCAATCTTAACGCGATTCCCCTCCCTCTTTCCTATAACAATTCCATGTAGATGACTGCACCCCGGAGGATTGGTAGTATTCCTAGCTGAGATCTGCATGCTCCTTCGACATCGCCTGCCTCCTGGTTTTTCCGGGCTGGAACCCATTTCCCGGGGACCAGAAACCTTTCCCGTATACAATTCTACTTTTCAGGTCAGTCTCGGGCAGAGGATTTGAGATTCAAATCTTATGGTTTTCAGGGACAATGGTACTTTAGGGGATGATGTCAGATCTTCTGGGACAATAGAAGCCGTCATTTTTTAGAAACACCTTTCATTCTGTCCTATGCTACCTCATGTTAACGTCACTCACCTTAAATTCTGAAGACAGCTGGTTTTTTTGGATTTTGTTGTCCTCTTGGAAAGGGAGCTTCTTATTCTCGAGGGTTCCTTATGCCAGTCCTCATGCTAGGTAAAGCCTCGTTTTCCTTCTTTGAATCATTATTCTCTAGGTAATATATTCAGAGCGGGTCAGGTCACATTTACTACCGGATTTATTGCCCGAACCGGAATATCTACTTTAGGACTTCTTAATACTCCTGTTAAGACAGGGGGTGAAATTTTCAAGTATGGACTTTGTGTCAGACGCATCGGCCACGGAGGCCATGATCCACGCAACTATCTAAAGCCGAAACCTGCCCAAGTGTCACCATGTTGTCAAATGACTGGCAACCCACGCTGGATGACGTGATTGTCCGACCTTCGTTACCAACTGATGACATGGATGGTAATGGTTGGTCAAGGGTGAAATCAACTCGCGAAGGCAACCAAAACAATTTCCAACAAAGGGAATATGCAGATTGCGAGCCTTCGAACTGTTATAAAAAGAACTTAAAACCTGTCAAAACTATCCCTCCGCCAGCGGCAATCAAGTTAGACAATATTTACTTGACAGACCGCATTGCAAGCTTACAGGAATATGTTGTGGTTCGCTGATGGCACTTTCCAGAGATGGATGACACCAAGATGCGAAAATGGCTCAAGCTTCAATGGAAACCTCTGATCGGCTATACTCCCAAGTAGCTAAACTGATGAAAGAATGGTATTGCTTTCATTTTCTGACTGCTAGCGACCTGGAAGCCATTCAGAATCACCCATGGGTATATGGAAGGAGTTTTCTTGCGCTATACAAGTGGTACATTGGTTATAATCCATTGAAGAATACTCCTACTAATAACTTGATATGGGTCAAACTTCCTGGACTTCCCCTGGAGTTGTGGTCGAAGGAAACTTTAACAGAGATAGGAAATGCCATAGGAAGATGTGTATATGTTGATCCTAGATGCCTGGGGGAAAAAGACAAACGTGTAGCCTGGATTCTCATAGAAAACGCTTACAGAGGAGGGTTTTCTGACCACATCAAGATATCTTGGAGGGATTTAAAAATAAATCAGAGATTGGATTTTGGGGAGTCCCCTTCAGATGTTCAGCATGCCATAGGACGGGACACCTAATCAAAAATTGTCCTCGACGCCTTGTTCTGAAGAACCGAAAGCATCATGGAAAATTTCAGTCTGCAACAAATAAATATAGGATAAGGTCTCTATCCCCTGGAATGGTGAAGTTAACACCCACAATAAGTCTATCTCCATCAGAGTCTGGCGAACCACAAAGGGTTATTAATCTTGAAGAAATTATCATCAAACCCCACCTTCCTTTAAGAAGTCAAATCCTCAGGATATAACTTCTCCATCAATATACCCACAGAGTCAGAGTAACCTGCGTGAATGTACGAGAAGGTCAATCTCCCCATCTGATAAAAAGATCTACAATCACTTTTGTATGCCCCCCCTGGAACCTGCTACTGATAAAGAAATACCTCTTCCTCCCCCGGTCCGTCAGCCATACAAAGATTTTAATATGGACCCCTATATTACCTTTATTCCATCTTCCTCTTCATCACCAAAAAAGGAAATGACTCCATCTAGAAAAGGAAAAGAACCTATGGTTTCAGCTACTCCTTTAAACTCCCTCGTTTCTTCCCCAACAAATTCGATTGGTAGCGACCTGGACTTTCTTCTAAGCAAGAAATCGCTTGAACTTAGACCCCTAACTATTCATAAACCGGGGAAGCCATCCTCTCCTCAAATAAGCCCAAACTCTGCAAAGAACATTACAGTGAGAAGGAAAAATAACAAGGGTAGTAGACATTTAAGGGGAAGGGTTGATGGTGCAGGCAGAGGAGTACGTAATCTTTCCCTTATAGATGTTCCTATCATTGATATGTCAGAAAAAAGGCCTCTTAGAGCAAGTATGGCCGAAAAGAATCCTCAATGACTTTCATCATATCTATGAACATAAGGGGTCTGGGGGCAGACCAGAAATTTTTGGCCCTAAAGAATCTCTTCTATTCAGAAGAGCCTAAAATCATATTAATCCAAGAAACCATGCATAACACTCCTGTATCTATTTCCTATTTCAGGAAAATGTTCCCCACCTGGCATATAACTGCTTCGGAAGCAAATGGCTTTTCTGGGGGACTAGCGGTTTTATGGGATCCTGATTGGATCAGAGCAAAAGCATATAGGTGCTTTGCGGGTATTCTCATCTCAGCATCAATTAGGGGGAAAGATTGTCCTATCAACATTCTGATTATTTACGCTCCTTACAAAAATAGATTACCATTCTAGGAGAAATTATTTGCATCAGAAATTTTTGATATCGAGTCTTTGATGATTGCAGGAGATCTAAATGTCACTTTAAACTCTGATGAAACATGGGGAAACAACGAGAAAAAAGATCCTCTAGCAGATCGCATCAGATGTGAGCTATTAAACAGAAATCTTGTTGACATAAGCCCCCACAAAATGATTCTGACATGGGACAATGGAAGGATTGAAGGGGCTTATATAGCTAAAAGACTTGATAGATTTATTCTACATGTTAGCATAATCGATAGACTGGGCATGCCATTCTCAACAATTGGTGATGTGTTTATATCAGATCATAGACCAATACTTCTAAGTTGGAGAGAAAAGGGTTTCAGAAAAGGGTATTCATTCAAATTTAACAGGTCATGGTTAGAAGAATCAGAGTTTAATGAAGTCATAATAAGAACTTGGAAAGAGCTATCATCAACAGATAATATGCCCCATTTTCTAACCTTTAAGGACAAACTTTCTTCCATTGGAAAGGTTGTTAAAGAATGCCAGTATAAGAAAAGGCAACTGAACAGAACGGCCCTTCGGGAAATACAAATGGAACTGGACATATCTTTGGAGTCTTGGCTGCTCATCTACTCCCTTTCAATATGAGATGTCGTGTAAAGGAGCTTCAAAATAAAAAACTAAAAATTCTGGAGCAGGAGGAAGCATTTTGGAGATTAAAGAGTAGGGCTATTTGGCTTAAGGAAGGTGACAAGAACACAAAATTTTTCCATAGGTTTGCAAGCTCCAGAAGTGAAAAAAAACTCTATATGGAAAATAAGTGATGGTAAAGGGGGCTTTCTATACTCTCAACAGGACATCTCAAATGAGGTTGTGAGATACTTTGAAAATCAATACAAGAGAGTTGGGGATTGCAAGACACATGACATTTTATGGGGCATTGATCTATTCCCACAAATGTTTGATGATGAACAAAACGAGCACCTTTTCCAGCCAATAACTGAGGAAGAGCTATTAGAAACCATGAAATCTTTCAAGAGGGATAAGTGTCCTGGCCCAGATGGCTGGACGATCGAATTCTTCATCCATGTTTTTGATCTTATAAAATATGATTTGCTAAGGATGGTAGAAGGTTCCAAAATATCATGTAGCATACACCAAATAACTTCCTCCACTCTAATAGCTCTCATCCCAAAGAAAGCGGAAGTAGAATCTTTTCAAAATTTCAGGCTGATATCCTCTGTAACATTTCCTTAAAAATCATTTCGAAAATTATCACTGAAAGAATCAAAGAAACTTTATCAAGGTTCTTAACAAAGGATCAGCACGGTTTTTTAAAAGGAAGAAATATTTTGGACGCAGTTGCAAACACACAAGAAAGCTTGTTTTCCATGCATACTAAAAAAAGTGAAGCAGTCATTTTCAAAATTGACCTTTGAAAGGCATACGATTGCTTGGATTGGGGTTACATTAGATGCTTACTCGCAAAGATTGGATTGAGAGCCAATATGATAAACTAGATCATGGCATGTGTTGAGAAGGTGAACTATGCTATCATTATAAATGGGATTCCATCCTCTTACTTTCTAGTTGCCAGAGGACTACGCCAAGGCTGCTCCCTGTCCCCTCTATTGTTTATCTTGGCAATGAATTCTCTAAGCCTCCACATCAACAAGGCAGCCAATTAAAATAGGTGTCGCCCATTGAAGATTTCCAAAAACAATTATATCTTGCATAACTTATTTGTAGATCATATACTTCTTTTTGGAATGCTATGCAGACTCACTTGGTTATGCTTATATGACATCCTAAAAAACTTTCAAAAGGCCACAGGACTACAAATAAATGAATCAAAGTCAGTGTTCTTCCATAATGATGTCAACTTGGAAATAGTAGAATGGTTATCTTCGTTGTTCGGGATAGAGGCGGGGTCCATTAAGCATGAAATACAATACTTAGGATTCCAGTTAAAAGCGAAGGGATACTCTAAAATGGACTGGCAATGGATATTAGATAGGTACTATAAAAAGACATCAATATGGGAATATAAATGCCTATCAATGGCAAGAAGAGTTATCTTGGCTCAATCAGTTCTAACACAACTTGCAGTATATTGGGCTCACTTATTTTTTCTTCCTACAAGTATCATTCAGAGGATGAATAAGTTAACTGAAAACTTTATATGGGGCGGCCAATCAGAAAAAATAAATAAAAAATAAAAAAATAAAAATAAAAATAAAAATAAATAAATAAATTCACCTATCTAAATTATCTGATATCTCTTTGCCGAAGAACTTAGAGGATGGGACCTTCTGGACTTGCAGACCTTTGGAAAGGCACTCTTATGCAAATCATTGTGGAGAGGGATTTATGGAGAGGGTCCCTGGAGCAACACAATAAAAAAGAAATATATGGGCAGTAAGGATATCTCAAACTGGTACAGGTTGGGAAGGATTGGATCCACATATGGATCAGCAATATCGCTGAGTTTTCGCAAGATAGAAGAGTATTTCTTAGGGGATTTAGCATGGAGTTTCCAGTCTGGTAGCAAGATTCTCATTGGAATATATCATTTCTTGAGCGGACCGGAGGAAATCACCTTGCCTGAGACACTCCTAAATTTTTTCCATATGAAAGGTTTTTCACTTGAGACAAACTGATTTCAGAATGGCAGGGCCCTTTCCCTCTATGGAAAGAGGCTGACAATATGGGGATGTCAGATATCTTAGCACGGCGGAAGAATATCAGAGACTACTTGAGAAACTGTGGCATATATCGTTCTTTGGAAACTGATGTTCTTATCTGGAAAGATTCAAAAGTTATCACCCTGGTTCGTGTAAAGGACATTTACCAAAATATGATAGGTTTAAATATTGCTCTTTCCAATCCAATATACCCAACAATTTTTTGGAAATCTGGATGTTCTTCCAAAATGATTTTCTTCTCATGGCTGGTCTTTGACAACAAAAATTTATCATGGGAAAATTTGAAAAAGAGGAGATGGCACGGACCGGGTCTCTGTTTAATATACAAATCCGCTGAGGAAAGTAACTGTCACATGTTTTTTGATTGCCAGAAAACTCAACAATTATGGCAAGCTCTGGAAAATCTTTATGGATTCCCACATATTTCTCATGCATCTACAAAAGAAGCTTTCCTTTGGTGGAGCGGGAAGAAGGAATCTTGGAGGCCTATAATTATTATCACCCTCTGGTGCACATGGAGATGGAGAAACAATGTTATCTTCAAGGACAGTAAAGAGCCTTTCATGGAAATTTTACATAATATCGTATCTCTTCATGACTCCTTACCGAAAAAGACACACAAGCAAAAAACGTTTGATCATAAAGAGCATGCACATGCTCACACAATGTTCCCAAGAGTGTATTTCGATGGTGCTACACAAAATGGCTCTTGTGGTTGTGGAGTACACATCATCATGAATGAAAATGTATAATATCTCATTTATTGGAATGGGGAAAGGGTTCTAATTGCAAAGTTGAGGCGATGGCCCTCGCAGGCCTTCTAAATTTTTGCCTTTTCCTTAACATTGAGTCAGTTTCAATTTTCAGAGATTCCAAAGTCATGGTTGATTATGTATCAGGAAAAAACCATATCAACAAGCCTCACCTTGTAGGTTGGATGGACAGAATCATGTTCCTTTGGAGAAGGATGGAAGGATGCTCCATCCACCATATTTACAGATCACAGAACCAGCAAGCAGACATCTTATCAAAGGAGGGTCTTCTATCAGAATCAGGTATTTGTAACATGAAAGTAAAGTCTGAAGAGGAAACCTTCTCTATCCAGGAATTTTCCTTCCTCGGTACTTAATTTCAAATCTTGTTGAATTCAGGTATGCACTGTCTTTTTGTTTCCTTTTGCCTCTTCCCCCTACTAAATATTTTGTTTATGTTATGGTCGAAGTATAAATTGAAATTTCTGAATAGTGTTGCTTCTCCTCTCAGAATCTTATTCTCCTATTTTTCCCCTTTATGAGCAATGTAAAATCTTGCAACTTTTTGACAGATCAATAGGCTGTCTATTTTCTTGGAAATCTTATCCTTTTGCTGGGATTATGCTTCCCATCTCATCTAGATATTTCTGGCACAGATTACACCAGCTACAAGTAGCCCATATGAAAAACTTCCTATCAATGTACGATCTGTTCATTATATATCTTATATAATATAATTATGTTTTTTTTCGCTCTGAAAAATGTTGAATGATGGAAATGGGAATAATAAGAATGTATTCAATTACAAATAGTTTATAGTTTCAAGAAGAAACATTTCAAGTAAGTGAACATTTTATTTAAGATGAAAATTCAAACATTTTATTTATGGTTGCATTAATGTAACGAAGAGATCAATGCACGTCGTCAATAATTTTTTTGTGCTTACATTGAAAGCAATGCACACTATTAATCTAATTACTTTGAAATTAATGTACATCATACATCTAACTAGATCAAATCAGAAATCAACATCTACATTAAAATAAATGCATCTAGTATAAGCAATCAATAGAATTAAAAATCAACATCTACACTGAAATCAGTGCATCTAGTGCAAACAATCAAATAGGTTTAGAAATCAACAATTACACTGAAATCAATGCATCTAGTGCAAACAATCAAATAGGGTTAGAAATCAACAATTACACTTAAATCAATGCATCTAATGCAATCAATCAAATAGGATTAGGAATCAACAGGTACATTGAAATCAATGTCTCATGTGTAATCAATCAAACAATATTAGGAATCAACATCTACACTGAAATAAATGCATATATTTCATAGATAAACCACTTTATTCATAAGATGAAAGAGTTTGTCTCTCTCCCTCTAGTGCAAGCAATCAAATATCATTAGAAACCAATGCATCTAATACAATCAATCAAATAGGATCAGAAATCAACATCTACACCGAATCAATGCATCTAGTGCAAACAATCAAATATGATTAGAAATCAACAACTACACTAATATCAATTCATCATGTGCAATCAATCAAATAGGATTAGAAATCAACATCTACCTAAAATCGATGCATCTATTTTGGTGAAAAATCAAAATATTCATAAGATGAAAGAGTATGTCTCCCTCCCTCTCTCTATCTCTCACTTCCCTCTCTCTCCCTTAGTTGTCCATATCTATATCCCCCCCTCCATCTCTCCTTTGTCTCTCTATCTCACCCCCCCGGCCGCCCTCTGGCAAACACACATTCTCTCTTCCCACCCCCCACCCCAAAACATACACTCTCTCCCCATATCTATCTATCTCTCTATCTCTATCAATTAAATTATATAATATATTACAAAAAATAAAATTTTAATATATTACAATTAAATATAATTGATTATTAAATTACAATTTAGAATGTTAAGTGTTATTAACCATGTTTAATTAATCACAATGACCATGCATTAAAATTTAATCTAAGTGTGAATATGTAAATTATGGACTCACAATCTGGTGCGAATATATTAGGGTATAGTCAGTTATTTATCATTGATCTAATTCTCTAGTAGAGGTAAGGATTGAGGGAAAACGACATTGTTCTGTAAGAATAGACGTTGACTACAATATCATATCAAAGAACCCATGCATTAAGATGCAACATCGACATATTATGAAGATTCACATATCAAGATCATTACAACACTAACTTCCAATTTAGTTAACATTCCCAAAGAATCCGGGAAACATTTCGATCTATGGCTATACCCTGGCCGCAATTCATTCAAATTCCTTAGGTCGTTGAGTGAAGGCAATAACTCTTCTCACGAGGAGTTTTCTAATTCCAAAACTTCCAAATTGTAGAGGCTTTCAATAGCACGAGGAAATTTTGCTATATGTAATTCTTGGAGTGATCACGGAAGTTGGAGAGCCCTCCATACCTTGTTACTCTCCCTAAACTGTTAGCAAAAGATCTTAAACCACAACGCCTACCGATCACCCCTCTCCCTCACCCTCAGTGACTCCCTCTCTTCTGGCCTTTCCGAGGGGAGATTTCCATGGTTTTTGGTCGAGAATATTAAATCAATGTTACCTCTTAGATTAAGATATTTAAGTCTAATTAGATCCTCAAAGAATTCAAAAGTCTTGCCAAACTATGGGAGGAGGCCAAATTGAGATGTTCGAGGTTGGTCAAATTAGCAATGAAATCCGATAGTGACTTCATTTTCACAGCGTTAACTCAAAACACTTCAAAGAGGACAACTAGCAATATTCTTATATTATTCCCTACAGGTAAGCAAATGCAAATTTGTTTGAGGTGCTTCAGTGGTCTAATGGACTTCCAAAACTTTGAGAGAGGAGCCAAAATTTGTAACTCCTATAGCTTCAAAGGTGCCTGCAAAAAAAAAAAAAAAAAACATTTCAGCTATAATAAAGATACATATATTCAACCTTGCGGTGTAATATATCCATAGTGATTACACCAAAACTCATTGACAAATTCTTATTTCCGTGTGCTTTGTCTTGCCACAATATTAAATTGATATATAAATGTTAAAAAATATTGGCATACTTACATATAACATCTAACGCGTACACGTCTCCCCTATAAAGTCGACATTTAGAAATGTTGACATACAATCTTTCTTACATTATGCCTAATGCCTACACATCTCCCCAATTTTGGGTTTTAGAGCACCTCTTAGCGCAATTAGCTACTTACAAGCATGCTAAGTCATAGTCTGTCCCACAAGGAGTCAATTGAACGAGGAAAGGAGGGAATACTTCAAATTTATTTGATCATTTTGACTTTGTTTTTGTTTTTGGTTTTGGAGGGGCAATTTGATTTTATATGAACATGTTCGATCATAATACAAAAGTTTGGGCATATTCACACCAACAATCTCATGGTTCACAATCCTATCACCTAACCCCAAGTATTAGCGGGAATCCCATGCCACTTACTCTTAATCTTACTCACAAATTTGTTGTGTAGTGTTATGCTTTCTTTTTTTATTTTTTACTTCAATATGGCTAGCACTTGACCACACTACCATTAATGCACACCATGTATGAGTGTGGGTTATTCTTCATCAAACTCAATGACACACTTGAGCAATAGTTTAGCGGTGACGTTGAATTTGTTAAGTGTGAGTGCCAAGGTGGAAACATCAACCATGTATATGTAAATGGATGCCTTATTGGTTATACCAAGCAATGCAAGTAATGGAAATTCTAATGCAATTGTTGATCTATTGTGAACACATTGTCTCATCATGGAATGCATGTCCAACCATCCTATATATATATATAAATAATAATATATATTACTTCTCCTTCACGGGTGGGAGATGTCAAGGTAAGGAGACACAAGGATTTTAAGGGAGGGATGATAAAAACCCTAAACTAAGCTATACATGTAGAGGCAAATTGAATTAGCTAATTCTAAGCCTACACTCATCTAATATCTATAGATCAAATTAACAGTCACTTGGCATTTTGGGTTCCTTCCATTGTTCAATTCCTTTGTTTAAGCTAAATTCCCCTTTGAAAGAAGAAGCCATTTTAATATTAGGAGAGTATGAAAGCATATCTCCATTTATTTCAAGAATAAGTTGTGTTTTTTAGATAAAGGCCACTAGTTCATGTAAGAGATGAGATGATGAGTGTGCATCATTTTTAGTGGACCTAGGTATGTAGCCTATATGGATGAACTTCATTATTAGTTTACTAAGTATAGCTTATGTTATTTCTCAATTCTTGTTTAATCCTCAATTAATTGACTAAGCATTTTTTCCATGAAATTGCAAGGAATTGAGAAGTGTGTTAATAGAATCTAAGTTAGTTATTTAAACCAAAGCCATTAGCACTAATTTCATCGCTCATGACTAGGATCTTATTAAATACCTCTCAGTGGTGGATGTTGTGAGGGAGACACCTATGCCCATTTCCTTAGTGGGTGTAGCTCTAACCTCCACATTGAAGATATCTACCACTATGATTCTTATGGGGTGCATGGTGTTAGCATTCCAAATTAATCTAAAAGTGTTAATACTATATTTGGGAGTGCTTCAAGAAATTCAAGTTATATGGTGTATCATTAGCCCTTGAATGGTCTTTTATATATTTTCACAATAGAGATGGCTTCTTCAATGGTTTCTTGACTTTGTGGATGCTTGCACGACATTTTTCTTTGAAACATTAGATATATCCAAACAACTTGGTGGCATTTTACACATTAGCCAGATGGAGAAAGTTACTTGCATAGAGAATGCCCTATATTGGAGGAGAAATATTAGACTTTGCAAAGAAGGGCTTTGAATGATAGATATCTTTGAAGCATTAGATATATCCAAACAACTTCGTGGCATTTTACACATTGGCCAGATGGAGAAAGTTACTTGCATAGAGAATGCCCTACATTGGAGGAGAAATATTAGACTTTGCAAAGAAGGGGATCGAATGATAGATAGCATGGGATATCTTGGATGTTTACATGGAAGCTTGAAGTTGACTTCGGGATGCTTGGGTTGCAACAATAGCCTTGCAATGGGGTGTGGACCTAGTGGAGCACATGGCTTAAGAGGAGCACTAGAGTATACGAATGTTGGATTCATGTGTCATATCATTCCATTGGAGGCTTGCTTATCTATAGCAGCATCTTCGAGCTTGACAAATATACACTTGGACTATATTTCTCCACATGTGTGGCCTTATGGACTTCTAGGTTGTTTGTAATGGTTTTAGCCCATATATATATATATAATTGTTCTCTCTTGCCTTTCATATATAGAGAGGTAGGAGAGCATCATTTCTTCATTCACCATTGTACTCTTTTCTTTGTTCTTGTCTTCTAGGAGTAAGACAATAGGGTTCATGAGGAAACCCTAGGTGTTATTATGAAGAACAAGAGGACATTTTTGTTGGAGGAATCTTGTGAGATACTAGGGTTTACTCTTGTGACCAAAATGTTTGAAATGATGATTGTAACAATATCAAATCACTATATTGTGTCAGAGATTTGAAGAGAGGAGTTCATTTGCCTCTCTCTCGCTCACACACACACACATTATTTCAACTTCATACTTTCTTTATATGTTTTGGAGGTGTTAGGGTTTCTTAGAGCTTGTGGAGCATACTAAATACTAGGGCTAGAGCTTTGTCCCTTAGAGGTATTGGAGCTAGAGTGTTTTATTATACATTAGATTGTACTAGTTAGAAGTGGAAAGAGAAATTGACATGCCTTGGAGGACTTACTAGGGTGATGCTTTCTTGTTAAAGCATTTTTGGTGTTGGTTAGGGTTTTATTTACTTTTCCCTAGCTATGATTTTGGAGGGTTAGAGAATTGTATTAGATTTAATATGACAAGGCTTTGGTATTGTATTGGATTTAATATGACGAAGTGACTGAAGACTTTGATGCACTCAATTGTTCATGATACAATCACCATGGAAAAAGCCATTCTCACAGATATTAGAACCTGTTTACAAGGTTCACGTGACAAAATTGAGTTTCTGCAAATCAAATCTCAACTCCAATGAGATGAACTACAACAGAAGAGTCATCATTCTAAATTTGTGTTTGTTCAAAACAACTCTCTATTTGAGATTGATTCCAATCAGCGACTAGCACATGATCAAAATCATGAGGCCATTTCATAAGCAAATTTGTATGAAGACGCAAAATTTCATCTTGCACTTCCCAAGCCCATCATCATACCTTAGGAAGAGGTTATCAACAACAAGGATAGAACTAGTCCTGGATATGAAAAGGAATCATCATACCTTGGGAAGAAGTTATCAACAATAGGGATAGAACTAGTCCTAGATATGAAAAGGAAGTGCCCTTTCATATTCCAAACTACACTAAACCCATCAAGCTTTAAAGTGTTAGGTTTCTTCAGGATGATTCATCTATGCTTGCTCCTCCTCCACTTTCACATCAAATTTACAAATGTCAGCATTATGATCAAATAGGCCACACGAAAGATCAGTGTTTTGACCTTCACCCTTGTGAGCATTGTGGAAAACACACTCATCGTTCTGAGAGATGTTCCAGACACAAGACTCCTGCAAAAGAAAAAATTCACCTTAGACGGATCGCTTCTTGGTGATGGTCCTTAACAACCAAAAAGATATATCAATCATACCCCAGAGTTCATTCTCGAGTATTGACATATCTTGTAATGGAGACACCTTCATCTTCTCACCTTGTACCTGACAAGGGGGGAATTGATGGTCAGCTACCAAATTCAAAGATATATCAAGTGAGCCTGAGCTTGAACTGAACTACAGCCAGTTGTCAGAGCCTAGAGCCAGAGTCAGCCAATGCCAAAATCGAAGTTGTATCCGAGACAAACTCATGTTCTATGAGCATGATTTGGTTGGTGGCTAGCTTTAAACTGTCACCTGTAGGAGACTTTCGCTTTTGCAAACCACTTGATGATCAGGGAACACTTCCACTTCGTAGAAGACTTCAACTTCTAGCCAAATTCAGAATTGTGCCAAGAACTACTTCAGGCCAAGTTCCAGAGTTGGTGGTCAACCTTAAACCACCACCGATAGAAGACTTCAATGTCTGCTACATCATTTGGTTTGTGGTCTTCTTTAAACCACCATTTTAGAGAGCACATTCAGCCATTGGCCAACACACTTTTGTATTTCAGCTCTCTTCTTGGACTCATATACACCCCTTCAGCGTACGGGGGGGAATGTTGGAAGCATAATCTCTTGGGTTATGTGAACTTGGATTATTCACTTGAGAGAGCGAAAAGCCTGGAGTGTTATGGGAAATCCAAGAGACCTCTTGGAAGATGAAAACCAAAGGTCAATAGAATTGTATTAATACATATATCTTGTGAATAGAATGCATCACATGAATTATCTAAATCTTGCCTATTATTTTTGTGTTTAACAGATAACATGATAAAATTCCATATTTGTTATATATTTTAATGGCTTTTCCTAAGCAAACCTATTTTGACATTGCATGCACAAAAAGCAATGTCCCGAAAGACTCAATAACATTGAAATGCTGAGAGAAACTCTTGCAAAGTGTCTGTCGCAAATGATGGCATCCATCCAACATGCACACAACTCTATTGTGAATAACATGCATGTGAGAAATGCACAGAGGATAGTTGAAATATACTCACAGCTTGAATTGATATCATATATGTATACACTATTTTAAAACAATACTCTTGGAAAACATATGCCCAATTTGTGGAGCTTTGTTTTGCTTTTATATACATTTCACTCAAACATGTTTTTTTCCCTGCACTAAGTTGTAAAATTTAAATTGGTACTATGAATGAATGATATTTTAATGTCCACAAGACTAAAAATAGTCTATGGGACAAAAGCTCCCCATTTTTATTGGTCTAAAGTGGAAGTCAGGTTAATCTTCTAGACTCTGCTGCTCTAGGGAGTTGAAGATAGTTGAGAAAGGATGCAGTTACCAAAACGATGGGAGTTAAACCTTGACTAGTTAAGAAAAACTCCCACAGGTTTACTGCTGAACCATAGCCCAACTGGGCTTAAATTGGTATTTTATTCATGTAATAATTCTTTAAAACAACGTTCTTTTAACTTTCTAATAATAATAATAATCTACCCAGTTTTTGAATCTTTATCTTTTATCTACGTTGGATGGGTACAGTCTGAGACTTAGTGATTCCTACATTCCATGGGTACAGTCTATCACAATTAGCTATCTTTACTAAAACGTAAAGCAAACATAGAATATCTTTCTGTTGGTTCTGTTTTGTAAAATGTCAATGAAGTGAGATGTTAAGCTGTCAACTAAATTTCATTATATGGATAGTTATCGCCACCAAATGCCATGACCTCAACTTTCAGACTATCCAGAGAAATGACTACCGGAAGGTGACCCTACAAGACAACACATCTCCATGCACAAGCTATTCTCCAATTAAAGTATCTATTAATTCCATGCTTCCTTTGACGTTGCTTAAGAATATTCCAAAATACGTGATAGAATTGTAATATCAAGTAATATTTAAGCAATCCGCCGATAAAAACAGACATGAAAGGGGACAAAAGCTTATCATCTAGAAATTGTAAATCTGAAATAGTGCACTCCATTGTTTTTTAGGAAGATGTAGCATGCATGATTATACTTGAAAATTTCAGATGCAGAAAATACATATAATTTTTACAGCACCAAAAATTATGTTTTCTAAAGATGCCCTGTAGAAAAGAATGAGCATGATTAGTGTATGTTTGACAAAATTTCTTCTTAAGATTAAGTTTTTAGTCATGCTCTGACGAAAACTAAGACCTTGCCTTCCCAAATAACACAATCAAGGGAATGATCAATATAATTTCAACTTAGGAGCAGTTTGTGTCCAACTAACGCGAATTTCAAATGTAGGCAAAAGTATAGTACTTCTGAAGGGTCATAACCTTTTTTCCCAAGATTAAAAATACATCTTCGATATTTCAAGGAGGGATCAAAATACACATAGCAAGGTCCCTGTCCAGCACTCCCAGAGGACAAATCTCTCTGCTTCTTCAACAAAAAACTAATTTAAAAGACTGCTTATCTAAGCCTGTCAATAAAATGCATGCGAAACAGATATCAAGGAGCTGGTAATCTACAAAGGCTCTTAAATTACTATGGGCTCCAATTCAAAGGTAGGCATTGTACATCATGCCACATCAAGAAGGTAAGAAAAAAAGAGAGAATTTTCAGTATATCTCCTTTGCGTATTTACATAGAGAGGTGACCTGCTATCACAAGACACAAGACACTGTACACTTCACATAGAGCACTGAATTGAGGGTCTTTCCCAGTTTTATTTGAGAATGTATCATTGAGTTTTGAAATAAACAGCCCCTCAATGCAACACCTGGAATGACAGAGTGACCAGAAGCCACTATGCAAGATGTTTTGGCAACTCTGGATAGTATCTACCATATAATTGTTGTATATGAGTACTACTTTTATAATAAAATGAGTAGGCCCTTTTTCATTTAGAAAATAAAGATCTGTCAATACAGAGTCCATTACAGGAATTTTATCCTTATTTCTGTGGATTATAAAGGGACATAACCTCCTGTGGGGGAGAAAATCCTTCACCTGTTTCAACTAAACTCAACAGACTCTTTATTAGTTTCTTTGAACCCAGAATCATATTTAGTGCCCAATCAAATATGCTCAAAACAAACAATAAAATTCAGATTTGATTTTTATACACCTAACACCCTGGCTTCTTAGCTTAACATGCACAGCAAAACCAAAAAGAACAATGAAACCAAACACATACACAGTATGACACAGTTTTATCCTGGAAACCCCAATATGGGGAAAACCAGCAAACTTGGGTTCTATTCAGCTTCTAAAAATGGTGATTGCAGCAATGGAATTTTCCCAGAAAATTACAGCAGCAGAACAAATTCAGCCTGTTCAGCCCTGCAAATTCGTGACTGTACAAGCTGATATTTTCGCCCTATTAGCTGCTCCTGAAGTCAACATGTGTGTTGTTCCTCTTTTGTTGTCAGTTTGACCCTCTGCTTTTTAATTGAATGCCCAATCTCGCTTGTGCCAAATCGAATGCCCCCTCAACAAATCGATTTCCTCTTCATATAGCAGCTGACCTAATCTCCAAAGAGATCGACGGATGAGATTGTTTCTCCACTCTTGAGATCAATGGTTACGACTTAATCTGTCATTGGCCTTTTTCACTTTATGAAAAGTTTGTCTTAGCCTAAAGTTTAGACTTGGGAAATATTTAAATTTACTTGTAGAAGTAAATTTAGGTGACAGATTGATCATGGAATCTGACCAATGTGGAATCACCTTCCAGGCTACAGTTACAACACTCCCTCTTAGCAAAGAAAGTGTTATGCACAACACCCAACTTATCCCTAAAGAATACACACTTACCCTTCATCAAGACCTCAGTCAGGATGTCTGTTATCTTTTCATCTGTAGGTATGTACTACAGCTTCACAGTCCCCTTCCGCACACAATCTCCGATGAACTGGTACATGATCTGAATGTGTTTTGACCTGTCGTGAAACACCGGATTCTCGGAGAGCTTCATGCAACTCTGATTGTCACAGTGAATGACAAGCTCCAACTCCTCATCAAACAGCCCTATGAGGAGCTTCTAAAGCCAAATGACCTGACAGGTTGCCAGGCTAGCAACCATGTTTTTGGCCTTAGCAGAACTTGGCACAATTGATCTTTGTTTCCTGTTGAACCAAGAAACAACAACTCTTAATCCCAGACTGAAACAGCACCTCCTAATCCTAGACTGAAACATTACCCGAAGGTGTTTTTTCTATCAGTTGTACTGCCTACCCAATCTACATCAGTGGACCCCTCCAGCTTCACTCCATTCTATTAAATATAACTCAGCCCATAATCGATTGTGCCCCGAAGATATCTCGACACATGTTTTGCAGCTACCCAGTGAACTCGCTTAGGTTGTACCATGAACTGACTAAGTGTGTTAACTACAAAACAGATATCCAGTCTAGAATTGACCAGATACATGAGAGAGCCGATCGACTGTCTGTATAAGGTAGGGTCCACTAACTTTGATCTAAAAGTGTCAATTTTCTTCCAGTTGGTCGCTAGAGGGATAGCCATGGGTCTGCAGTCCTCCATCCTGAATCGCTTCAAGATCTCAACTATATACTTCCCCTGTCCAGGTAAGAACTCTCCCTCTTTCTGCTACACCTCCAAACCTAGAAAATATTGCATCAACCCTAAATCCTTTATCTCGAACTTTATAGATAGGTCCCTCTTGCATTTTACTATGTGCCTCTCAAAACCTTTACAAAATAGGTCATCAACATAAAGCACCAAAATGAGAGGTTTTCCCTTTATATGAATGTAATGCACGTTCATGTCTGCCTCACTCTTAGTGAAGCCCACGCCCTGCATGTGTTGAGATTTGTATCTTGGGAGGTACTACAAGTCCTAGGGTTTGGGATTCAGGGCTCCGGAGGAATGGGCTCCACAAATGGATTTGTTGGCTTAGAACCCAAGGTGTGGGCTTTGCACAAAAGCTTGTGGGTGTGAAACCACAAAGAGATTTTGACACCTAATCCTTGGAGATTGTAGAGGCCCCTAAAAGGATCTAGAGAACGCAAATAACACCAAGACTGGGTTAGTGTTATGTAAAAAATTAGTTAATTTTAGGTTTATTATTTAATTTTAATTTTAATTAGACGAAAGGGCACGATCATGAGATCATGCCCTTTCCCAAAGGGTGCCCATGGCGGTATATAAGCCAGGCAACCCATTGTAAACAATCATTATCTATCTATTCATCATTTTTAATAAGATATTTTACACACATATTTCTGTTTTCAAGAAGTTTTTTGCTTCATTGGTATCAGAGCGGCCGATTCTCGGCTCGCAAATACACATACACAGAATTTTGTGTTATTCCACCACCTCCGTCGTCGCTGCTCTTCCAGACTCGTGGCACAAGGAATCCACACGCAGCCACTACGTTGCCCGTCGATGAGTCACACAGTTACCGTTGCCCTCCACTACCACTGTGACTGCACCCAGTTTGCAAGTTTCTGTCGACGTTATACGATAAAACTCCCATACACCACCGCTTGTGTCTCTGTCAGCTGCTCGACCCCCTGTCCATACTCCAAGTCCACGTAACATTGCCCACCCCCGCTCTACGCTGCTCTCGGTTCGTACCCTGCATAAAGCACTCAACCACACTGCACCGTGACCTACGATCCTCCAACCGCAGCGTCCAACAACCACTCGATAGTCTTGACAGGTCTAGCGTTTACCCCCGTATGCTTTTTCTGCCAAGCATCACGCCATTCAACTACCGTATTGTATCGTTGACCGTCCAGTTGTTCGTCGTACCCTTTGGTTATAATTCATCAACAATCAAACAATATAAATTATAATTATATAAAAAATAAATAAATACGTGACTGTCGGAAGTGACCTTTCAGCGAAACCATTCAGCCAGACTGTCCACTCACGATATATATAATATATATTTATATTATTATATGTAACATTAATATATATATATATATATAATCTAATA